>APFE030961522.1:73700-86602 GCA_000404065.3 Pinus taeda
TGCCTTCAGAAGGTCCACCTTCAGATGATACAATTTCCAAAGAGAATGAGAACAATACTGCTCAAATTCTTTTTGTTACTACAGAGTCTGATGAACTTGGGTGCAATCTACCCATTCCATTACAACAGGAGGAAAATTCCCCAGTTCATGGGGTTCATTCAACCATTTATCCGGTACCCCCTCTAAGCAGTCTAGTCATTTCCTTTTATTGGAATCAACTAGCAAGACCCCGCCTTCCATCTAATGTACCATTCCGGATCATAGTACAAGTTTACAAAATGATCGTGTCTGGCACTATCATAGATGAATGGGGCTTTAGTGGGTATCATTTCCTCAACTTCTTGGAAAGCACTGGCTCGCCGTCGCTTGCGCCTATTACACAGCATTTATCAAGCTTTGACAAAGGAACCAGTCGACTGTTAGGGATCCTTTCAAAGTTGTCGATAACTTTGAAAAGGAAAACCATTCACTTGAACGTGATGGTAGTCCAAGGAACATTAGATTACAATCTACTTCTTGGATGTGACTATATGTATATAGCACAGAAGCTATTGTTTCCACACTCTTTCGAGTAATGTGTTTCCCGTATGAAGGCAAAATTGTCCATCTTATCGACCAGCTTTCATTTCTCAGATCAAACACAGAGCTAAGTCAACCATCATCCCTAAATGGTCTCTTTGTGTCGATAATGTCTCTTCAACCTTCATTCCATCCACCTGATTGCAGTGAGTAGTCCGGTGAATGAAATGAAGCTTAGGGGGCATGCACCCTGGTCTGCTTCCGCAGACGAACCCAACTGAAAAGATAGATTTCCTTGTAGGTAATGTGATTGGTCTAAAACACCATTTCCTTGTAGGCTATGTGATTGGTCCAAAACACCATTTCCTTGTAGGTAATGTGATTGGTTTGAAACACCATTTCCTTGTAGGTTATGTGATTGGTCCAAAACACCATTTCCTTGTAGGTAATGTGATTGGTCTAAAACACCATTTCCTTGTAGTTTATGTGATTGGAAGTGTCATCGCACACCATTCACTTTTGTCCACTCTGTGGACAAAACCAAGGAAATGTTTTGTCTACTCTGTGGATGAAACCATCCTGCCATATGAATTTCCCTGTAAGCTAAGTGATTGGAAGTGCCGACCCATACCATTCACCTTTGTCTGTGTTGCAGATGAAGCCAAGGAAGTGTTTTTTTTCTCTGCAGATGAAACAATCCTGCTTAACCACGATGATTTCCATATGGTTACCTAGAGATTCTCCTTTTCTCAGTGCCTGGGAACATGCAAACCTTTTTATGCAATCGAAAAATGACCAATTTCTTTTCTTAGCTTTTTAGATTTTTTAGCTTTTTATTTTTAACTTCTTAGGTTAGGTAGTTAGTCCAGAAACGTCTACACACTAGACAGACCAAAGGAAGGGTTTTGTCTAGATGGAAGACAAAACCATCCTACCTAACCTCAGTAGTTCCTTAGCCTTTTAGTTTTTCCGGCTTTGTAGTTTGGTTGTTTCTAGCCTACATAAAAAGGAAATGAACATATGTTACCGTAGAGTTCAAGCTCACTAAAAAAAAAAAAAAATTGAACCTACCAATGAGAGACATCTTTGACTACTGCAATGAGCAATGTTTCCACAAGGTTCAAGCTCATTAAAAAATAAACCCATTGCTGATCATATGTTAACACAAGGTTCAAGCTCATTAAAAATTAAGCCCACCTTCAGTAAATGACCTCTGTGATTGCCATGCTATCGGCCTTTTGAGCCTTGGTTGTGTTCTACCATCACCTCATTATTTTGGCCGATCATATGCTTCCACTTGATTATTTACCCTTTTGAGGAACAACTATGATGAGTGGTCCTATTAGCCACCCTCTACACTGCCATGTTTTGAGAAGTTCCAAACTTACCTAGAACCAATTGCTACCCAAAAACACCACTCGTTCCTCAAAAAATGAGTCTCTTTTAAACTCTTTTTAGACTCATTAAATATGAAAAGATTGTCAAGTTATTGGCCTTTCCAACTCGTTAAAGAAAGGGGAAGCGCCATCCCTCCTATATTTTAATCTTTTTGGACCTGAGGGATTATCCCAAAAAAATATCGAGTGCTTGTCTTTTTCAACTCGATAAAGTGATCGGAAAAGTCATCCCTTTTGTATTATTTTAGTCTTTTTCGGACTCAAGGGATTATGATACGAAAAGGAATTGCTGGAGTTTCCCTTTCGTCCCTTTTCAAACTCTCTAAACATGAAAAGGACCAAGTTGTCTTCGTCGTTAAACTTGTTTAAACAATAGCAACAAACTTGTCCATTTAGACAAGAATGAGTTTCACTATCGCTAGGCTCGCTAAAACATAGCGACAGGTTTGCCCGAAGGGAAAATTATAGAACAAGAATATGTTATCCTCCTCAAGCTTGACAAAAATAAAGAGGTACTGGTCAACAATGACTAAGGAAAAAGGGAAGAAAACTTGAAGAACTTTATTAGCAGGTTGCTCTTGAACATGACACTTTCACTCTATCACCAGGATTGAGTTGGGTTGGGTTATTCCGTTTGCCGGTCATATCACCATTGGTCCTCCATACCATCCATCTTTTAGGGTTAATGCTACCAATCCATCTCAGTGTCGCCGATATGTTCAAGAGAAGTCATTTAGAGAATTCACCATCCAGTTAATGCCTCATCCACTGCAATACCTTCACCCTCCATTTTTCATGACCGCCATTCCTGAAACTTGTATCATCATATCGTTTTCACCTCCAGAAAATCATTTTCTTTATTTCATGTCGTAGATGTGGGATACATCAAGGCCCTCCTATGACGATTCACTTCTTGTCGAAATCAGCGCATTATCTAAGAAGTTGACTTAGAAACAACCCTTTCAATACTTTGAAGCTTACATGCCTCAATGGCAAGTTTCTCACTTCCGGTGACAGGTTTATATCAATGACCTTCGACCAAAAGATTTTGCGTGGTGTTCGACATCAGGTCATATATTCACACCACATGAATTGTACTGTAGTACCTTGAGGTTCATTAACATTATCGGTAACTCTTACGCCTAATAACAGCTCACATCATTAGCTGGTAATCAGGCAATGTCTTTCCATGTTCGACTTCAGGACATCTTTTCACATGGATTGACTTGTACATTGGGCAAAGATTGAACGAGTTTGAAGACCCCAGATCTAGTTTCATCCATCTGAGCTGTGATATATTCAGGAATATAAAGACATCAAATGTACACAGAAGCTGCATAGATGGTCATCCAAGCCAAGGACGATGACCCTTCATATGAAGAATCATTAGTCTGCAACTGCAGACGATTATCTGTTCTATGTACATGAAAATGAATTTATAAAGTTGAGCATGGGAATGCCCGCCTTAGCTAGATCATGAAAATAATATGATGATGATGTATTGTATTGTATCTTATACAGGTCACCTTCCAATTCGAATTCTTCAAATCCTCATGATAAAGCATTTCACCCGACATCAAAAGATTTATGACCTCATTCTTTAGGGGGAAACTATTATAGACATATTTGGTCACTTCAACCCCAATCGCATATGTCGATAAACCAAGGGCTCTTTAACCCTTAAATGTGTTGTTTCATACCCTAAAGGATCATGGTCAACTAATTACATCATTTCCCAGAATTTCCACCTAGAAAACCACTCAAAACTGGCCAAACTGGACCATACTAACTGCTCCATTGTCAAGGTGTGATGCATACTAGCTCCTACACTAGCCAGGTGCGATGCATATTGAAGAGGCCTTCGGTAGGGTGTGATGAGCGAGAGTGGAAAAATGGCTGAGATAGTTTTCTAAGTCGACGCTCATGGAATCTTCTAGAAAATTCTCCTATGACACTTGCCTCTCTGAATTCACCCAGGGATGAGTAAGAGATCAATGAAATCTCCAATTTGGACCAAGAACTATCAGTGGAATGACACTAATCAAAAATCCAGAGCTGACTCACACCCTTGCAGACATCTATAAATGGACCCCTCATCTGAGAGATCTAGAGGCTGAAATTTTGTAATTTGTAAGGAAGTGTTGTTGATTTGTCTTGGAGAAGGAACATTGTGTTGTTGGGTGATCTTTCTTTTCATGAGGTGAAGAGGGCTTTGATTCTGGGAGCATGATGCTAGATCAGACAGCTGGGTTGTAATTCTCCCTTCTACTATTAATAAACTTCTTTGAGTTTTCCTTCATACAATCGTGTATTTGTGAATCTTGTTATTTGTGAATGCAATTGTATGTTCAATGTATTTCTGATTCTGCATTATTTATGATATTATAGATCAAGATGCTTTGATGTTGTTTTTTTAATTTGTCTCTACAGGTATTCTCTAAGCGGGGCAAGTAGGAGAGGAGTTGCAAGCTCTATCAAGGGAGAGAGAAATCAAGTAAGGAGTCAAGCGGAATATCCAAGTTGGTCCCTTTACTTCTCTCTTATCTATCATACATAAAGGAAATTGCAAGGTGCTTTGATTGTTTGTTTCTAAGATAGCTACCAATCTTAGTGGGACTAGCAGATCAAAAAGACACTATTTTTCCCGGAAACAAGGATGGCTTCAATATTTATATAGAAATCATATTCCATGTGTGGATATTTGTATATGGATATAGATATATGCAAGTACATATATAGAAGTCGAGTTTCATAAATACACTAGAATATGTGTGATTTTTGTTTATGCTTGTTTCTATATATATTTTCATATATAGAAGTTATGCATATATAGATGTTACAAATATATGGAAGCCATCTTCTATATATGCACGTTTTCATATATGCATGCATATATAAAAGTTGCGTATATACTGAAGATGACTTCCATATATGTATAAATTTTGTACATGCACATATATATGTAAGCAATGGCTTATGTATGTAGCTTATGATATGTACATGTATATGAAAGTGTGCATATATGGAAGATGGCTTCCATATATGTGAAACTTTTATATATGTACATATATATGGAACTCATATTACATATATGTGCAGCTTTTGTCTATATGAAAGATGAGTTCCATATATATGTGCATATACAGAAATTGCACATATATGGAAGTCATCATCTATATATGCATGCTTCCATGTATATGTAAATAGACATAAGTTATCACTCCCACATATATGTTCACATACAGAAGCAGTGCATATATAGAAGATGACTTCTATATATAATATATATATAATAATGGAAGTGTGCAATAGGAATATGGATTCCATCTATGTGTAACTTCTATATTTGCAAAAAAATTGTATATGCACACAGATATGGAAGTGTGAATTTACGAAAGTCACACATATGCAACAATGCAAGTGTATTTATGAAAGTTGACTTATATATATATATATAGAGAGAGAGAGAGAGAGAGAGAGAGAGAGAGGTCCACACATGGAATATGGTTTCTATATAGATATTGAATTCATATTTCGTATATGCATACTTCCATATATATGACGTGCATAAACAGAAGTTGCACATTTACAGAAGGTGGTTTCCATATATGCACAACTTATGTATATGCACATATATATGGAATTCATCTTCCGTATATATAGAAGCTGCACATATATGTAAGATGAGTCTCATATGTATGTACATATATAGAAGTTCCAAATATACAAAAGCCATCTTCCACATATGCACACTTTCATATATATGTACATATAAAGAAGTTTCATACAGAATCCATTGCTTCCATATATGTGCATATACAGAAGTTGCACATATACATAATTCATCTTCTATATATGTGCAATTTTTGTATATGCATGTATATATGGAAGCGTGCATATACGGAAGATGGCTTCCATATATGTGTAACATTTATTTATGCATAACTTCTATATATGCACATAGATATAAAAATGTCCATGTATGGAAATCAAACATATGCAAGTGTATTTATGAAATTCGATTTCTATATATGTACTTGCACATATCTACATGCATATACAAAAGTCCACACATAGAATATGATTTCTATATAGATATTGAAATCATCTTTCGTATATACACATTATATGTATGCGCAATTAGAAAATATGGCTTCCATATATGTGTAGATTATGTATGCAACTTTTGTATATATATATATATCTGTGTGTGTGTGTGTGTGTGTGGAAGCATGCATATACGGAAGATGGCTTATGTATATGTGCAACCACTATATATTCACATATATATGAAACTCATCTTCTATATATGCGAAGAAGCTGAACATATACAGAAGATGAGTTCCATATATGTGTGTGTGTGTGTGTGTGTGTGTGTGTGTGTACAAAAGTTGCACAAATACTGATGTCATCTTTCGTATATGCACACTTCCATATATATACACATATACAGAAGCTGCATACAAAAGCCATCACTTCCATATATATGTGCATATATAGAAGTTGTACATATACTGAAAATAGCTTTTGTATATGTGCAATTTATTTTTATGCACATATATAGTGAAGCTTTCATATATGGAAGATGACTTACATATATGTGTAGCTTCTATATATGTACAATTTTTGTATATACACATAGATATGGAAGCGTACAAATATGGAAATCACACATGCATAAATGCATTTGTATTTATGAAAATTGACTTATGATATATGTACTTGCATATCTATATGCATAAGTTCACAAATGGAATATTGTTTCTATATAGATATTGAGGTCATATTTCTTATAGGTATGCTTCCATATATATGTGCACATATAAAAGATGGCTCTCGTATATGTGTAGATTTTATATGCACATAAATGTGGAACTCATATTTCGTATATACAAATGTTGTGCATGTATGGAAGATGAGTTCCATATATATGTGGATATACAAAAGTTGCACATATACATAACTCATCTTTTGTATATGCATACTTCCATATATATGTAAATATACAAAAGTTGCATACATGAACCATCACTTCCATATATATGTGCATATACAGAAGATAGTTTTTGTGTATGTGCAACTTATGTCTATGCACGTATATATGGAAGCATGCATATATGAAATGTGCCTTTTGTATATGTGTAACTTCTATATATGCACAACTTTTGTATACACACATAGATATGGAAGTGTGCATATACGAGAATCATACATATGCATAAATGGAAGTGTATTTATGAAATTTGACTTCTATATATGTACTTGCATATCTATATTCATATAAAGAAGTCCACACATGGAATATGGTTTCTATATAGATATTGAAGTCATCTTTCGTATATGCACGCTTCCATAGTTTTAATTAATTATTCATGATACATGGTTTGGACTTGGTAATTAAGAAAACTATTTTGTATGCTTGAATTCATTGATATATATATAATATATATATATATATATAATATATATATGTAGAGAGAGAGAGAGAGAGAGAGAGAGAGAGAGAGAGAGAGTAAAATTGTATTTATATAAATATATATTATATAATCTTATCTAAACATTTTTATTTAATCACATAGTTTAGGAAATTTACACTTCGATTGGTAGTTATGTGTCTGAATTGACTCCTTAAATATAGGATAATGGTGATGGTTATAACATTTGGAATTAAAAATTAAAATATTCAATTGTAAGTTTGAATTAATTTTAAAAAATAAAAAATGTTTTATGTATTCAAGTTTCTATGATCCATAATGAATTAAGCAAAGTCTTTCTGTAGAAATCACACATGAGAAATTTTTGGCCGATGCGTTTTGAACTAACAAGCATGGTTCATCATCAAGACCAGATAAAGAGGTAGACTATGGCAAAGGCTTAAATAGAGAGCAATGTAGAGACATAATTTCAAGTAACAGCTATATTTGAATAATAATTTTAAATTATGATATTAATTATTATAAATTAACAAATATTATTAATAACAGCTATATTAAATGGCTATGTTTTAAAAAATTTTAAATAATGATATTATTAATTTATTAAAAATATTAATAGTACTGGCTAAAATTAAACGGTTAGTTTTTGAAAAATAAAATTAAATAATTTATTAAAAACCAATAGTACTAGGTTTTGAAAAATAATATTAACTATTTATTAAAACAAATATTACTAGTTTTAAAATTATATTAAAATGTGAATTATTTATTATTTATTAAAAACAAATATTACAAGTGATGCTATTTAAAAAACTAGTTTTGAGAAATAATATTTAAATTAATATTATTAAAAAAAATCAAACTCTAAGGAGGGAAGTCAAAAATTATAAAAACGAGTAAGACCCTAATCGAGACAAGATCATTGATAAATAAATATTTAAAGGAATACAATAAACTAAATAAAAATAATTAATGAAAATAAAATAAAACAAAAAAAAAATATACACAAGTTAAAAATAAATTAAATAAATAAATAAATATAAGATATATATAATATAAATATATCCAAGGAAAATTAATCAATAAATAAAACAAGGTCAACAATAAAATATGGGGCTAAGGCCCATTAAACAAATAACAAAAATACTAAAAGGATTTAAGAACGAATAGGATGATAAAATACATAAAAAAACATGAAGGATCAAGAAAATAAACTCTAATGAAGAACAAACCAACAAAAAATACTATAAAAAGGATGTCAATACCTGCATAGATAAATAAACAAATAAAATAAATCCCAAAAAGAAGCCTAAAAAACTAGGAGGACAGGACAGGGACCCAACTTTTACTAATATTCCAACCATCATCTCTATTCAAATTATTGGGTATTTTTTCAATTTCTAGGGCCTCCTAAATGCAGATGTGATGCTTAGATTTATCTGCATGCTCCACCAAAGTAGAGGAGCGAGTCCTTCCATGCTTGATGTCAGCAACATGCTCATGAATCCTTTGATTAATCGAGCGACTAATCTCACCAATGTAGGGAGTCCCACAAGAGCATGGGATAATGTAAACACCCTTCATATTCTTGGGGTCCACTGGGTCTTTTATAGATCTAAGGGAGCTCTAGATGGTATTTAAAGGCCTAAAGGTTGAAGCCACCTTATGCTTCCTTAGGATCCTCGCAATCTTGTCAATGGTCCCTTAGATAAAAGGAAGATGAACACCAAAAAATCGATCGTTGGTAGCTTTCTTAGCACTAGGACCTTTTTAGCTCTGAGGAAAGCCTTAGTACATTGGTGTCTACTATACCCATTATTAAAGAAAACACTTAGGATATTTTCTTTCTCTTCATTGAGATGGTTCTCATTATAAACTCTTAAAGCTCTAGTTGCTAAGGTGTTGAGAACACCAAGATTTTGTGCTGGGAAATGATGAGAATTAGCATGAAGGTATTGTTTTGTATGAGTTTTGTTATGAAATACTTGATGAGAGAAAGAGCCATGATCATTCCTTAAGAGGAGGACATCAAGGAAGGGAAGACTACCATTATATTCAAAATCCATGGTGAGCTTTATAGAACCAAATGGATTATTAAGACGGAGGAAAAAAAATTCCAACTTTTCTTTACCATGGGACCAAATGACACAAGTGTCATCCACAAACCTCTTCCACATCTTAGGCAGAAGATGAGAATAATCTAAGGCCTTTGATTCAAAGTCTTCCATGAATAGATCAGCTACCATAGGGGAGAGGAGGGAACCCATGGTGACACCGTAAGTTTGCTTGTAGAATTCCCCATCGAATGAAAAGAAAGTAGAAGTAAGACAAATACCAACTAAATAAGATGTATCAGGATCTATGATGCACTTGATGACTTTGATGGCCTCATTAATAGGGATATTAGTGTAGAGGGAGACCACATCAAAGCTTACAAGCTTGTCATCTGGATCAAGCTTGAAACTCTTTAACTCATTAACAAACGATGCAAAGTCCTTGACGAAGGATTCTGTATGGCCAACAAGGGGCTTAAGTTTTTGGGCTAAATATTTAGCAAGAAGATAAGTTGGCCCTCCTATCGTGTTGACAATGGGTCTCACAAGATCCCCTTCCTTATGAATCTTTGGTAGACCATAAATTCTGGGGGTAAGATGGCAACTTCCAATAAGCTTGTGAATGAACGAGCTGACCGAGCTACTACCCTTTATAGCAAGAGCCACACTTTTGGAAATCTTCTTCACGGGATCCTTGTTGAGTTTACTGTAGCTCCAACTATTATGAAGGTGGTCCAACAACTTCTGACATTAATCATCTTCATCAAGAATAACCACAGCACCACTTTTGTCAGATTTGAGAACAACAATATTCTTATTATTGTTTAACGATTTAGGAGCATCAAACTCAGGTTTGTTGATGTTGTTCTTTGGGGGTTTTTCCTTTCTAAGCACAACCGCATAGTCTTGATGAATGATATCTTTAGTGGTGTCTGGTAAGTCTCTAATACCATATTTAATGTCACAGATGATATTGTTGATCGAGATCTTTCTAAGAGCAAGAACAAAATTTAAACCTTTCTCCAAAAGACTAATGATAGGGGGGTCAAAAGAAAAGCTAGAGAGATTGACAACCCTATTACTAGAAGAGGAAAGAAAATTAGAACAAACAATATTATCCAAACCTAGAGTCTGATTACCAACCCTATTATTATTACAATTATCAGAATTGAAAACAGAGTCACTAACCTCATTAATATTATTATTATTACTAAGCCGAGTGATATTATTATTATACAAATGATTTTATTATTATCATTATTATATTCATTAATTAAGTTAATGATTATCCAAACATATTATTGTTGTTATTTTCTATATTATATTCCTATCTGAGGTGAAAATACATCACTATTATTATTATTGTTATTTAAACCAATTATTTATAATTATTATTATATTATTATTATTATTTAATTGAATATTATTATTAATAGAACTACTTCTATTATTTTTGAAACCAACAAAAACCAAAGAAGAATTAACAGACAATGAACCTCAAGGAATCTGACCCAGTGAATACGAGACTATTCCAGCTTCATCTTTGGTGGCAAAAGGGTGAGAGACATCATCAACCCAAGATTGGAGAGTAGAGATTTGATTATAATTAATTATGCTTCTGGAAGGAAAATGCAAGAAACTAGACTCATTAGGCTGCAAGACCAATTTCTTTGAGAGCTTATTGAACTTCTTAGACTGCTTTACTTTCCATATTTCTTCCAAATGAGCAGATTTCAGAGTAGAGCATTCCTCGATCCTTGACCGAAGGGGAGAAGAGATCTCATTTGAAAGTTCCAAATGGAGAGACAACAAATTACAACAAATGAAATCCAAAACTTTTCTCACCATGCCAATCTCCAAACGAACCAATGTCATGCTAGCATTAAGAAAAATACGACAGCCACTAGAATTATTAAGAGGGTGCTTAATCTGAGCGAATGAAGCAACAAGGGAAGACTCTCTACATCATTTTAGAAAAGCCACATCTGTCTTCAACTTGGAAACCCTTACGCGAGACCATTGAAAGTGGTGAACTTTAATAGCAGTGGCCCTTCCATATAGGGTAGTAATTTCTGTATTCAAGTTTCTATGATCCATAATGAATTAAGCAATGTCTTTCAGTAGAAATCACATAAGAGAAATTTTTGGCCGACGCATTTCAAACCACCAAGTGTGGTTCATCATCAAGATTCTCATGTGTGATTTCTACCGAAAGACTTTGTTTAATTAAAAATATATTTACATAAATATATTTTATGTATCTACATTTATTTATATGAGTATTTATTTATATTTATGTATTTACATAAATATATCTTATGTATTTACATTTATTTATAGTTTATGTATTTACATTCATTCATTCATTCATTCATTTACATTTATTTTATTATTTATAAAAACTAAAAAGTTTAGTTGTATGTTTCAATTGACTATTTAACCGTTAAAAATATGTACAAGATTTTCATTAGATATCGTTTATTAAATTATAGAGATGTAGTTAAATGTTATATGAATTTGATTTTATTTTATAAATTCAGAATAAGGAAAATCCTTAATTTTCTTTAAAAATCAATAAATATGGATTCTTTTATAATAAGAAGGAGATTTCTTAGTAAAATCACTAAGGTAGATAACTTGAGTTTAAAGGTGGATGGGATTGAATTGATCATGGAATCTATGACATTGGACATTGTAAAGGAAATGTAAGGAATCCATGAATTATCTCCTCAGGGTGAACCAGTTGACCTCTAGCTTGACGAGGCCTTGGACCAGTCTCTGACCACGTCACTCCCACAATCAATGGATGCAGATCAATAGGTGGAAGAAAACTAAACTGGACTAGTTAGAAGCCCCCAAGATGAGAAGGACAGTAGTGGTTAGATAAATCTATTTTGTTTGAATGTTTTGTAATTTTGTTGAATACAATGGAGCCTTCTAGAGGCTCTATAAAATAAATGTTGTTAGAGTCACAGTGAGGAATAGGCAAGGTAGAAAGAAAATGTTTTGTGAACAATTTTCGAATGTTGTAGATGATGAACAATCTCTAAATGTAAGGGTTTTGGCCCATATTTCAGTTGAATCAATATAAAGTACCCATTCCTTTAAAAAAAAATGAAAAAATATTTGAGAATGCGGGCTAATTCATCACCATTATTTAAGGAAAACCACATCATTTGGAATTATCTATTGGTGGTCTGTAAAGGGGTAGGCTTTCACTCCTGTCAAATGCCTCTAGGTCTTGAAGAGAAGCACTTTTAGAACATACTCCAGACCCAAATAAATATATAACTTCTTGTAAAAATAAACTTCAGTCTAATTTCTTCCTCTAATATTTCTATTTCATTTTCTAAGTCTTATATATAAATAGGGAAATAATTTCTCCTCTTGGAATGTTTTTATTTCGTTATTACAAGTATAGCAAAAGACACACGGATGTTATTAACTTTTATTTTAGATTTTTAGAAAAGATTTAGGTAATAATTATATATTGATTT
>APFE030961522.1:87277-99991 GCA_000404065.3 Pinus taeda
ACCTTAATGCTAAAGAGTGTTGATATTTAACATAATAATTATGTTGACTTAGAAAATGAAATAGAAATACTATAGGAAGAAATTAGTTTGAAATTTAGTTTTACAAAATATGTTCTCTTTAACATTTAAAAGTAGAATCGTTTTGATAATGAGATTAGTAAAAAATAAAATTATTTTAATAATTAGACTAATATTGATTAATCAATTTAATCAATTTAAGAAAAAATTGACTAAAGTTTAGTGGTTTGTTAAAATTGAAAATATTATTTTTTTCATCTCAATTTAATATATTTAGTATTAGTGTAATAAAATGTTTATGCTGATTAATTATATTTATGTTAATTTAATTAATGTATATTTATGTTTATTAGTGTAATTTTCAAGACTTTTTTATGGTTAATTAAAATATTTAAAAAATATTTTTTACAAAATAAATGTTTTAAATGACTGATTTTAAATATTTATTTTCTAATTAATAATTTAAAAAAATTATTTTTTAATAAATGTTGTTATTAGTTGTATATAAAAATTATTTAATAATTTTAAATGTATCTTCTTTTTAATAGGAAAATTTAATAACTAAAAAAATTTTTTATATTTAACATAATAATATTTTTAATATTTATATGAAAATAAAATGGAATGTTTACTAGGGATTCATTTCATAGATTAGAGCTCTTTAACATATACATATTGTAGAGATATAAGAAAAAATATCTTCTTTTATAAGTGGAATAGAAAATCCAATATATTTCTAAAAGCCCATTCCAATACATTTCTAAAAGCCCATTCTCTTATATTATTTAGATTTGGTACATAAATTTCCCTTATTATTTATGACATTTTCTACTTATGTAGTGAATCAGGTGGCTCTAGAGACACTCAAAGATCATTGAGGGTTTAGGAAAAGCTGAAAAATAAAATTGTTGGATTGTAGTGAAAATCTGGTCAATCAAAGAGTTCATCAATGGCTTTCCGATTATGCAAACGGTGACTCAACTTATTGCAATTTAAAGTTGACAAGATTGGGAGAAAGTGGGATCGACATTGTGTCACATTGGATCCAAACGACCATGTGGGACCCACGAATATATAGCAACACATCAACTATTGACACATGGCACTCCATCATTGACTCGTGCCCCTATAAAAGAGACAAAAAAACGATAATATTAAATCTCATAAAAAAACAAAAATAATTATTTTAATAACCATATATTAAAATCATATAAAATAATTCATATTAATAAAATATAAAAAAAAATATGTTTATTAATAACATATAAAAACAACAACATCATATATTAAATATATGGTTACATTAAAGAGAAAAAAAACAACCAACGAATAATGTTGAAAGATTTTTGTACATGGTTGTTATAACAATATAATATATGGTGGTTATGTTCAAAACATCGACGAGTCAACATATTCCGAAAAGCCACCGTTTATAATATAAAATTAAATGACATTATTGTCGGCAGTTTCAAAAGTTGGCTAACTGTTACACATAAAACCAAAGCATCAGCTATGTTAACCGGTGTTTTCTTCCAACAAAATGCTATTCGGGAGCTATGCTAAACGGTGGTTCCTTCCAACAAAATGCTATTGGGGTGGCCCGCCGGGTTAACCCTCGGACCTTTCCCAACAGAAATCTTAAGATAGTGTGAGCTAACCCAGCAACGAACTATTCTTTGGATGGTTTCTCTACCATAATTGTTGGAAAATCAAAAATATTATATTAGGGTTTGATTTTTGTTTTTCGGATAATTATTTGTGAGTGTGTTAGCTTCTTTTACTTTTTTATTATCTTATTTTTCATCAAGAAATTATACATATATGAAAATCACAAAACAAGAGATAATATATATGCACATGCCAGGGTAAAACCCCCCTCGAGGGGAAAACCCAGTCAAGTTAATTATTCCTTTCAATAGTATTCTTTGAGACTTTTCACCCTAGACCAAGATTAGACTTTCCCTCCACACCATGTCAACCTCCAAGATCTTCGACCTCTTCGAGCAACTTCAACTAAGCAGCAACATGTAGCTCACAGCAGTAACAAAACCGTAGGATATTTTGATCTCCCAAACCAAACCATGAAACAAATATAGAGAAACCAAAAGCTCAATTTTATTCTTCTCTAGAGACACCCCCAAACTCACACTCATTTTCTCCTTCCAGTAGTAGATTTCGCACTTCCAAGCTCTTCTAGAGATATCAAATCGCTTGAGAGACTGAGTGCTCCAAATGACTTCAACCTCCTTCAATATATAGGCTTCTTGTGGTTTGAATGGGGCTATTTAGGCAGACTTGATCTTCCTAAGTCCAACATGATGTGGAGGACACATTATTCATATTTGACTTGATACAAAACCTTTTTACATGATCTCAAAGCCCAAGAAGGGTCTTTTTGAATATACAATGACTCTATAAACTCAATATTAATCCTAGGAGTTCACAATGGGGATTTTGACTAATATAATGATGACCCAAGCATGAAAACCATGCTTTAATAAGTCATTGTTACAATAATAAAAAAATCTTTATTATTATTATTTTTACAAGTACATTTACATAATGACTCAAGTACATTATTGAAGACCGCATGTAGTTACTTTTTCCAACACTCCCTTTTAACTAGGGAGGTATTTATAATGTACAAATACAATGGAAGATCTTAAACTATATGAAAACATGAAGAACCTTCAGGCACCACAATGCCATGGACTAGATTCTTTACCAGGGTAATCTATCCAACCAATCACTCAACAATTTAGGCACCGCAATACCATGGACTAGATTCCTAAACAGAGCAATCTATCCAACCAGTCACTCAACAATTTAGGCACCGCAATGCCATGGACTAGATTCTTTACCAAAGCAATCTATCTAGGTGGGACTAAGGTGGACTCAAGGTTTCAGCCCCTCTAGGTACCATCAGACTTAGTTTCTAACCACCAACCCAAACATACAAGTGTGTATCCAAAAATCAAGCTCAATAAACAACAACACCTTTTCAATTCTAGGATTCTTGACATCAACACAAAATGCCGGCCTGGTGTCTCCCCAAGCAATTCTTCACTCGCAAAGCCTCAACAAAAATCTTCCATTTCTTTATCATCAATAAAATCACCAATATCTACCAAACTTAGTGGGTTCCTTAGATATTCGAACTTCTTATTAGGAAGAGTGTTTGTCAATGTGTTTGCTACCTGTTTGTATGTCGAAACACATTCTAACTTCACAATCCTATCCTGCACCAACTTCCTAATAAAGTGGAACTTATTATTGATATGTTTCATCCTTGAATGAAACACGTGATCTCTAGACATCTTGATACAACTTTGATTATCACAATTAATCACAGTAGGACCCAAATACTTTTCGAACAAGTCTATCAGAAGCTTCCTTAACCAAACAACCTCTTTTCCTACTTCACATGCAGCCACATATTTTTCCTCGGCACTACTCAATGCAATGGGATCTTTCTTCCTACTCATCCATGAGATCATAGAAGCTCCCAAACTAAAGCATCCTCCGGTAGTGCTCCTTCCATCGGTCTCATTGCCACCCTAATCAGAGTTTGTGAAGCCAATTAGCTTGACTTCCTTACTATCATACTTTATGCAGTGATGTATAGTTCCATGAAGATACGTCAATATATGTTTGGCAGTTATATAATGATCATGATGAGGCTCCAACTAAAATTGACTAAGAATTCTTATGGAAAAACATATATTTGACCTAGTATTTACGAGATACATCATGGAACCCATGAACTGATGATATGAGGTAGGATCCATGAGACTCAAGTTGGATCTCCTCAACTTTTTGATGTTGGTGATCATAGGAGTAACCATTGGCTTGGAGTTCATCATCAAAAAAACTTGCAATAACTTGATGATTTACTTTCCTTGCCCCAAATATATCTCCCCGGGTCTCTGCTATACTTCTAGACCTAGGTAGTAATGTATCAGTCATATATCCTTCATCTCAAATTCAGCTGCCAAATTTTTCTTGCATCCTTGAATTCTTCATTCTACACTAGTGATGAATATATCATCCACATATAGTAGAATAATTATTGCCTCATTATTCACAACCTTAATATATAGATTTGAATCAGCATTACTCTTCACGAAACCAATCCTAAGAAGATATGCATCCATTCTTGCATACCATGCCCTTCGTGCTTGCTTCAAGCCATATAGAACCTTCTTGAGTCTGCAAACATGAGATTCCTTATTATTCACCAAATCCTTCAAGTTGTTCAATGTACACTTCCTCATCAATGGTCCCATCCAGAAATGTGGTCTTAACATACATTTGATGGATATTCCACCCCATTGTAGCAGCCAGTGAAACCAGTGATATAATGGTAGTGTACCTTGCAGTAGGTGCAAATGTTTGTTCATAGTCAATGCCTTCCTTTTGAGAGAAACCCCTTGCAATGAACCTTGCTTTGTACTTGTCTATACTTCCATCAATAGATAGATCCACTTCAATGTGACAACCAATTTGTCACTAGGTCTAAGAATGATTTCCCAAACACCATTCTTCATGATGGATTGATATTCTTCCTCCATAGCTGTCTTTCAAACCTCTTCTTTCTTAACTTTCTGGAATGTAGATGTTTCGGATTCAATCAACTTTGTCATATATGCAGGATAACCAAAATACCTTTTCGGTTGCTTACTTTCCCTAGAGGACCCTTTCACAGGTTCATGTCCTCTGGCATCTTCTAATGTATCTCTAAACCAATTTTCCCTCTTCCTTGTGGCCGAGACAACCACCAATTGAATAGGCTCACTTGGTCCTTCTTCTTCATCATTTGCAGTAGAGTTCTCATGAACTTCATCTTCTTCAAATAAGGGAACTTCTTTGTCATCAAAATCAATAGGAATATCCTTTGATTTCTTGTAAGTTTGATTCTCATCAAATATGACATTCCTGCTTACGTCAATGTATCTTCCCTCTATGTAGATTCTATATGATTTTGAGGGAAGACTATAACCAACAAATATTCCATTGATGCTTGTTGATTCAAACTTCTTTCACTTGTCCTTCAAAACATGGACATATGCTAGACTTCCAAATATGCAGAAATGATCCACACTCGGCTTCTTTCTTGTGAATACTTATTCAGGTGTAGTATTATCAAGACTCTTATGAGGACTTCTATTTTGAACGTACGTGACATTCATCATTGCTTCATCCCATAAGAACTTCGGTAGATCTTGATCAAGGAGCATAGTTCGAATGCCTTCTTCGATTGACCTATTCTTTCTTTCGGCCAATCCATTTTGTTAGGGATACTAGGGAACAATGAGCTCCCTCTTAATACATGCATCCTTACAATATTCAATTAATAATTTAGAGGTGTAGCCCCCACCATTTTCAGACCTTAGAGTCTTTATCTTCTTTTCAGTTAGAGTTTCCACCTCGACCCTAAAATCCTTGAACTTATCAAATACTTCATCTTTCGTTTTGATTAGGTAGAGCCATGTCTTCCTTGAATGGTCATCAATGAATGTTACATAGTAGAGATGACTTCCAAGTGTCTTGTCATACATGGGCCCACATACATCGGAATGGATGAGATCTAATATTTCTTTAGATTTAGATTTAATATGATGAAATGTCTTTCTAGTATGCTTCCCCAAAGAACATCCCTTGCACACACCTTCATGGTCTAATTTCATATCAGGAATACCATGAACCAATTGAATAAGAGTAGGGATGACCCTATAATTAACATGGCCATATCTTCAATGTCATAGTTCAATGGGACTTATTTCCATATGAACCAGAGCTTGAGGAAATGGAGTGATAACCCAATAAAGACTTCCTTCACAAACTGCAATAACCCTAGCTTTGTCAATACTAGAGTTATTTCACCAAACCAATACTTTTCCATCAGCAAAAGAAAGTATTTCCCCTTTATCTTCTAAACAAGAAATAGAAAGTAAATTCCTTTTCAAACCTGGAACATAGAGAATGTTGTTGATATGCAGCATTGACCATTGTCTAGCTTTAATGATGTAGATCCAAAGCTTCTAATAGCATAGCTTTTGTTGTCACCCAATTCTACTGCATGAGAGGACGACTCCTTTGATAGTGTGTGTAGTTTCCTACAATCACTTGTCATGTGTCTCGATGCTCCACTATCAATGATCCATGTATTTCCATCAGTAAGAGATCCTGTAAGGGAAACCAAGAATCCATGACTCTTGACTTTGTTGAATAGGTAGTAGGTTATCTTATTGATCCATCTTCCAGCATAGTTGAAACCCAAAATTATGTATTTCACCATAGAGGGAGAATCCATTCCAACAAAGTGATCTTCGACTTCTCTTGACCTTGGCATTGAAACAATGTTGGAAAATCAAAGATATTATATTATGATTTGATTCTCCTTTTCTTGATAATTACTTGTGAGTATGTTGGCTTCTTTTACTTCTTTATTGTCTTGTCTTTCATCAAGCAATTATACATATATCAAAATCACAAAACAAGAGACACAAGATATAGGAACATGCCAGGGAAAAATCCCCCTCGAGGGGAAAACCTAGTCAAGACAATTCTTCCTTTCAATAGTATTCTTTGAGACTCTTCACCCTAGACCAAGACGAGACTTTCCCTCCACACCATGTCAGCCTTCAAGATCTTTGACCTCTTTCAACAACTTCGACTAGGCAGCAGCTTCTAGCAACATGCAGCTCATGGCAGTAGAAAAACCCTTGGAGACTTCAATCACCGAAACCAGACCACGAAACATAGAGAGAGGCACAAAAATCTTGATTTTCATCTTCTCTAGAGACTCCCCCAAACTTGCACTCCTTTTCTCCTTCCGGAAGTAGACTTCGCGCTTCCCAAATCTTCTAGAGAAATTGAATTTATTGAGAGTGACTGCTCCAAATTAATTTAACCTCCTTCAATATATAGGCTTCTTGTGGGTCGAATGGGGGTCTTTAGGACGACTTGATCTTCCTTAGGCCGACATGACGTGGAGGACACATAATTCATATTTGACTTGATACAAAGCCTTTTTACATGATCTAAAAGCCTAAGAAGGGTCTCTTCGAATGTACAATGACTCTATAAACTCAATATTAATCCTAAGAGTCCATAATGGGGAATTTGACTAATATAATGATGACCCAAGCATGAAACCCATGCTTTAATAAGTCATTGTTACAATAATAATAATAAAATTCTTTATTATTTTTACAAGTACATTTACATAATGACTCAAGTACATCATTGAAGACTGAACATAGTTACTTTTTCCAGCAACGACTTATATAAACTCATGTGTAAGTCATTTAAATGCAGGAGAGAGATGCACAAAACCTAGAGCTAGCACACAAACCGATATGAAACCTTGAAACAGGGAATCATGAGGAATATGAAAGATTCCCTTGGAGGTGGATTTGTTATAGAGGAAGAAGTATATCAATTTTATAATCATTTTTCTCAGTCTTCTGCAAGGAATCTGATGACGTAATCAGTTTCCTCATTTGACGAGCATATCTTCAGTCAACTTGCAAAGAGGAATCTTTATGGAATCATGAGGAATCTAAAAGATTCCCTTGGGGTTAAATTTTCACAGTGACAAAATCATGCCAACTTTATATTCAAACAAACCAGAATTTTGCAACGAGTCTAATGTTGTGATCGGTTTTCTGATCTGAGTAGCCAATATTTAGTTAACTTGTAGAGAGTAATATTTATGGAATCTTGAGAAATCTAAAAGATTCCTTGAGGGGCCAAATTTTGGTATTTTCTTAACCAGGCCGATTTATACTCAAAATAATCATTTTTTCGCAAGGCGTGCAATGGTGAAGTCAGATTTGTCATATGAGCAGTAGAATTCTAGTCAACCAGTGAGAAGGAATCTATGGGGAATCTTTAAGATTCCTGAGAATCCAAATTTTGACATTGTCAGAAAGGGGTCAGGTTTAAAGCCATTTGACACAATTTTGCACCAAAAAATTCAACGGTGCAGTCCAATTTTTTGGCAAAGTTGTACATTTTCAAGCCATCCCCGAAAGTGGGTGTATATGATGTAGTGATGCCATGTCTTTCTTTTGATTTGTTGAGATGATGATTTTGATGTTGAGATCCTTGTTTACCATTCTTTTGGAGGATATTTGTATGCAACTTCATGTGAGAATTAAATACTTTTTCATGCTAAAGGAGGGCCCATATGAGTAAGAGTTCTTATAGGAGAATGTCTCGTGGATAGACACGTCACTCTAGTTGAGAGAATTTATCCTTTTTATGACAAAGAATACACTATTTACTCATCATAATATTGCATAATTTAATGAAGAGGCCTCCCCACTCTTGACACGAGGCTCGAAGACATAACCCATAATGGGTGAACTTCGTTATCAACTTGTTTGTGTTCTTTGATTTGATGGTTGCCATTATTTTTCCTCTTCCTTAAAACATGCACATGAGGTTTATTCATACTCTTTCACATGCAATTCTACTAACATCACAGAAGTAAAAGATCTTGGTTAATTCTAGTAGCTGAGAGAATACGGATTAGATTTGGTATCAAAGTGATCTTCTCGCTGATGCGAATTGCAAGTGTGAATGGTAACGAGAGATTGAATGCACAACAAGAAGGAAAATGGAGAACAACAGAGATCTCTAAGAGGACATCCTTAGGATGGCATCCATGGTAGATATAATGTATGCAGATTATGAGGTGAAAATGGAAAGAGATGAACAAGAGAAAGAAAAAGCAGAGGATGATGCTCCATCTACCTCCTCAAGTGAACATTCTTATTCTTCATCAGCTTCTTATTATTCAAATGAGGAGATCAGTCGAAGCCTTCAAGCAAAGAATGTTGAATTGAGGATACTTCTACAATAAGAAAAAGAGGAGAAGTAGTGATTGCAGCTTCAGATACGAGCCACAAAAGACACCTTGGAAAAATTGAATTGCAACAAAGGCTTAGTGAAGCCATGATCACCTGCTTCAGAATCGATAGCTGAGGTAAAAAATATTGATATTTCTTCAGTTCCAATTTCACATGATGTTATTTTTATTGGAATTCTTGAGGTACCCATTTCAAGAAATGACATGATATTCCTCACCAAGATGGGGTACATTCAAGGAGGATGTTCGAAGGTAGCAGAAGTTTCCAAGCCATTGCTTCGACCATAAAGGAAACAGGATGCTGGGAACACATCACCATATTCCCATGATAGTGAACATTTCATAGGGGGAACTAAGGCAAGCTCTCATCACCGGAATTGCACCAGAAACAACCAAGAGAGGTATAAAAAGTCTCATTATTCTAAAGTTAATTCTGATTACAAGCATATTGTTAATGATGAGTATTGTATGGGAAGATGAAGTTAATTAAGGACACTTTGTTAATACCATCATTGAAGAAGAACATACTTTTTGTAGGACATACGGTGGAGTAAAAATAAAAATTAATATTTAATACTAAAAAGTGTTTAATCATGGATAATTTGAATCAAAATGTAGGTGTAGCATTAGAAGAATGTTAATTTTACTAGGGCGCAACTAGAATTAAATTTTTCTTTTACATGATAATTACTTACAATGAAATCTTACCATTAATTCCACTTGAAATTCATCTAAAATCATTAAGAAATTATACAAAAGAAAATATTAGCCATTAAACCATGAAAGAGCAATAATAATAACTATGAAACCAAGAGATATAGGAGACACATAAATTAGGCATGAGGCCATGGAAAACCCCACAAGGATAAAATCCAAAAATTCTTCCTTATGATATATATATATCTATATATATATATATATATATATAATATATATAATATATAAAATAATATATATTTATATATATATATATTATATATCAGATCGAAGAGAGAGAGATAAACATACATATGTAAATCAAAAATATCATCAAGATAATAACCAAATCAATACCCAAGAGATATTCCTAGCCAAGTCCCATAGCCCTCCCTCATATTTTTCAGCCTCCTTATCTCCTCCTAACATTCGTTGGATCAAAGATGCATAAGACAAACTTGGTGTACAAAATGAGGAGAAACCCTCTTCTTTATATAGACTTCTATGGGGGTCGAATGGTTGTCTTATGGGTGCCCATCCAACTTGAAAAACAATGAGGCTAACTTGTAAATTTAGAAGGGAAAATTCAAATTATAAATTTTACTATTTCTCCCTTTTAATTTTCTTGAGAGAAATACTGACCATGGCTAAAATTTTCAAAACTCCCTCTTATACACGTAAGTACTTTTATTCTCTTGTATCATAAGGAAAGAAAATAGTGGCATTATCCAATTTCGACGCTTCCTCTCAGTTAGGGAGGTATACTTTTGGTTGCTCCATAGATCTCATCTTGGATTAAAAATTATGTCACAATCCACAATGGATAATAGGGGAGATCAGTTTACCACAACCAAGCCCATGGAAGTCATATTTGACATTGTTAAAGATCACACACACCCTATTGGTCTCTAGGTCAAGCTCCATGACCTAAAAGAGAATATCATAGATTTCAACTTAGATGTACATGTCTCAACATAAGGAAAGTTGATATTTGCATCATCATCTCATCTCAAAAGAATGATCCACAATGAAAATAGGGGAGATCAATTTAATACAACCAATTCCATGGCAGTCATAAATGACCTTGGTAAATATCACACACACCCTATATCCACTGAATTATCCTCACCCAACTTAATCCTTAGTGATCAAGTGGTAGAAAACCTACATCTAACACTTATGGAGATCAATTTACCTTAACCAAGTTCATGGAAGTTGCATCTGACTTTGGTAAATATCACACACAACTAAGTCTCCTCACCCACTAATTAGGTGGGTGGCAATCCCACCAAGCTTAACCATCTCAATATGGCCCTTGGTCAATAAAGACACCAAGGGAACTTGTGGGTACGATGCATACTAGGGCATGTATTCAGTCAATTTGATGGCTACAAGGATTACCCTTACACATAGAATCCCCACTTCTCATCCCGCCACCAATTCCATGGAAATATACTAGGGTAAGAACATATGCTTAGTGTTCTCGATCAGTAGTGTTTCCTCTCAAGAAGAGATACATTCTCCTACACTCCAAGCTACTCTCTGAAGAATAAGAACTTTTCTTTTAGAAAAGGCTTGGTGAGATTTTTGTAGCCTACTCATTTAACGAGATGTGTCAGACCTAAATGTATAAATTTTGAATAATTTATCACATATTCACAGAGATTGTCCCGATTATACACTATTGCGAAATACATGCATAATACATAACCTCCTCTATGTTGATCATCAATTTAGTAGCATTAAAAACAATGAAACATCAATCGCATGCGCACATTAACACAATATGTAACCCGGGGAAAGCATACAGCTGAAAACCCCACACTATCTGTATATTATATTGATTGAGAACATGTAACAATACATAGTACAATACTCTTCACAAGTATCCAGCACTATCTCCACCTGTTACACACAAACTAGCTCAGATCTGAATCAATCGCTAGCTCAAATCTCCTCCGCTTCTTGCCTGCCTCCACTGGGCAATCCTGCATGACAATGATGAGAATGGTTGAACCATTCACGTGTTTCCCTTATGTAACACTGTGCAAACTCATTGGCATACTCAATCCCACTAATTGTGCAAATCACATGCACAACTATAGTCACAACTGATAGTTGTCTTGCCCTTTCACTCATCTCTAACACTTGTCTTCACTGAACTGTCCATGCACTAAGTTAACTGATGTATTATTTAGTTGATTTATGAGTTAATAATTAGTGAATTAATTAATAATTAATTCACACCACTCATCACTTATTCTATTGGCCAGTTAGACTAAATACAACTAGTTCAACTAAGTCAAACTGAACACAACTCCATTAACTGCTCATCTAACTCCACAGAACTCAACCACTTGAGTTCTAACTGAAGTCCTTCATGCAATAGCTTAGTCAACCCATAGGTAACCACACGATTCCTTCAGGCAATTGCATGTGCCACATCTGTAGCTCCAACTGAACTGCTCCAAGAGAATAAGATAAAGTTTAGAGTCCAAATATTACTAAGGGCTAATAATATTTAAACGTTTCTATTTTTAGCTGACAGTCTAAAAATAGACTCTGATCACACCACTGTGATCCAAAAAATAGAAGTCCATCTATTTTCCCAACATGACCAATCATCCATAAACAACATCCTGCAACTCATAGACCATGATCCACATGTCTAAAAATAGACTTTGCGCCAAAACTTGCCTGCGGGACCACTTAGTGAAGGCAACTCCTTTCCACTAAGCTCCATCATCTTGTTGCATTCTCAACAAGCATTTCTTGTTGCACACTTTTCAACACTCCCTCTCAACAAGAAAGGCTTCCTCTCAAACCCGATCCTGTAACTCTGGAATGTTTTGCATGCAACACATCTGCTTGGTCCACTTTGATCCAACAACACTTGGAACAAAAAAGCACTCCCAACTGACCACTCTGTTGGGTTAGGAACATACTCTGATGCTGAAGCTCTACCTGCTACTGACAAGTGCTCCCTCTCTAACATCTGCGCTACTGCAACATCTTCATGCATCTCGCACCATTGCACACCTCTCTGTGCCACCTAGCACTGTGCAAAACACTTGTGCCTCTCGCATTGCTGCAACCTGCATGCTATGTGCTGTCCTGGGATT
>APFE030961524.1:16130-56398 GCA_000404065.3 Pinus taeda
GTAATCCTCTCTTCTACTCTTTCTATTAATAAAGCTATTCAAGTTTTCCTCCACATTCTTGTATGTTTGATGATATATACATTTGTGTGGTCAATATATATCTAGTCCTATATTTTTTATGATCGTAGTTCTCTGTACTTTGAAGGTATTATGCTGTTGTGACTTTACAGGTGCTCTTTCAAATGGGGTAAGCAAGGAAGGAGCGGCAAAGATCTGTCAAAGGGGAGAAGAAATAAGCAAGGAGCCAAGCGAAAGACTGAGGTTGGTACTCTCTGCTTCTCTCCCATCTACTTTTGATAAAGGAAAATGAAAGTGACTTTAGTTTGTTTGTTTCTAAGATAGCTACCCGTCTTAGTGGGACTAGCAGCTCTGAATGGATACTAGATTTCCCGATAACAAAATGGTGACTCCACTGGGGAGCGAATAGCTTGTTTGCTTGTCTATATTTGTTTGTTTTATAAACTACAGACGGAGCCTGAAGTTAAGCCAGCTAGCCTTCGAACTGCATTTGCTATGCAAGTGCAAAGGAGATCAATGCTGCTTCAGTCTATCTCCGGGTTTTGTTTATAAACTGAACAATCGATTTGCAAACATCCTAATTACCCTGGTGGTGGCTCAAGTAACCTCATTAGATCAGCCCTTGTGATTTATATTTTCTAACTATCATTAGCTCGGCCTAAATCCCAAAACTAAGCTGCAAATTGTGACCAAAAGCCAAGTTTAAGTCTCGTCCCTGGACCATCGCACCTTCTCCTCTTGGAAAACTATATGCATCGCACCTCCCATGTGTAGTAGGTGAGATGCATCCCTGTTTCCCTGTGTTACAGGTGCGATGATCAGATAAGACTATTTCTGCCTCCAGATTTTGGTTTTTCTTCACTCTCTTCAGCTTTATTCAGGAGTTTTCTTGTCTATGATCAGTATACCACTATGGAAACTCCCTTCCTTTGCATTATTCAGCCTCCATTGTATAAAGAATTGTGAATGTTTTTATGTATTGTTCGTCATTTACAATTCTCTTTTACAAAGAAGTAGCTTAATCGAACTGGCGTCTTTTGATTTGGAAGTGTCGCAAGTTTCATTTTCAGTCAAAGAAAATAATAATACTCTTCTTGATGGTCGATTACACTATTACCCTTGTATTTGATTTGAATTAATAGTTTTTCAAGTGTCGAAAGTAGTTTTCAATTCACAATCGCAAAGTGTCGTCATTATCTTCCTTTCGTCTTTTGAAGAGAAAATTCTTAGTACTATCGCTTTGAAAAGATAATTCAAATTTTACTCAACATTCTTTTTTTCATTCACACATTAAGAAAGCGGAAAACAAATACATGCATGTGCATTTGCATTTAGACTGCTTGTTGATTTTGATTTAGGATAGTGCATCTAGTGCGTGCTCGCTGCTCTATGTTGAAAGAATCTCGTCTCTTTCGTTAGTAGCTAGGATTTTCATTGCAAAAAGAAGATGAAAAGACTGTTTATCATCTTAGATTGCATTTTAGGAATTGTATATCTACATCACGCAGTGAACCTGAAAGGCAAAATTCTTAAGAAAGATCAACTGTAAAATAAATTCAATGAACATAAAAATGCTTTGGAACCTAACGCACAACATTTAGGAGTCTAGGCTAGAGACATATTCTGGTGTCGTAAAGCCTGGTAATTATCACTTCCATTGTAGGTTGGGTGATTCCTCCCCTTTGAGACGACAAGTGCCAGTACGAACTTGTGCTCCCATGTACCATCGAGTATATATTGGGAGACCACAATAGGCTATATCCTTTATCCTTAGGAAGCCGTGTTTGCTGCCATATCGATCACAATGCACTGAACACAACATTCGGGAAGATTGACTGTCGTACTGTAAAAAGTATTCTGCAATTTTGCGATTGGTTTGGTAATCCCTCTGCCTAGATTTCTAGAGAAGTCTCTCTCGTTCCTTTTCAGACTCCTTAAAGGAAAAGGTCCATCTGAGCACTTGTCACTTCAGGCTCATTAAAAATCGAAGGCGACTAGAGTCATCTTTTGTTTTTTCTTGACTCTTAAAAATTGAAAAAAAAGTTGTGTCGAAGCGTCTAAAATTTATTTTAATCGGAATAACATCACAAATTCGCTCGTTGGTCTTTAGGTTGAGAAAAATGGAGTCTACCAACCAAGGATTTCCCCTTGGAGGAAATCCTAGTCCTTTCTCCTCTTGGGGAGATGTTGGTTCACCCCATATGGCCACATTGTCACTTTCAGGGTTGATGATTGGTTTACCCGTATGGCTCTTCTCTACCTCTGTCGTTCAGAATACCGTAATTCTTGAACAGTCAAGTCAGCAACTAGGTGATGCTAGAGTTACCCCCAACCTTCCACTTCGTCTGTTTCTCCCTCTCCTCCTTCCTCTTCACTTGATGAAGCTGATAAACCTAAAGATTGAGTAACTAAGAAGAAGAAGAAGCGAAAAGAGAAAAAGGAAAAGAAGAAGAAGGAGCCAAAAGCAAAAGGGGGAAACCATGTGTCGTCTAGTGAAAATCCTCACACCGCACCATCTAAACCTAAATCTCCATGTGTCATTTGCAAAGGAGATTACTATCATCGATATTGTCCTTGCATCCCTCGGATCTTAAGGGACTGGTCTCCTCGTTTGCAAAATCTGGTTTCATCAACATCTGATGATCATGTTGAAAGTACACCGTCAACGAGTGAAAGTGAAGTATCTGGACAAAAAGGGAATCAAAAATTTCCTTGTAAACTGTGTGAAGGTGATCACACCGTCCACCGTTGTCCCTTCCTAGACGAAGCCAAAAGAGTTTTGGATGGTTGTCTTGCTTCACCGCGACGGCTCCCTCGTGGATATAAGAAACTCTTGCCAAGTCCACCACTGGTTGAAAGTCCAACCGAAACGCCGTTGTGGTAGATCAAAGCATTTATCATTGAAAATGAACCCTCTGAATCCATACTTGACGAAAGTCAAAAGGTAGAGGTGGCAGTTGACCCGGTTTTTCCTTTAGAGGGATCATCTTCGAATGATACTGTCACTGAAGAGAATGAGAATGACACCGTTCAAATTATTTTCGTAAACGTAGACTTCGATGAACTTGGGGGCAGTCCACCCGTTCCTTTACTGTAGGAAGGAAGTTCATTAGAGTCGCATCCGGCTGTCTATTCGGTCCCACCTCCAAGCAACCTAGTCGTTTCCTTTGACTCGAGTCTATTAGGCAGACCCCGTTTACCAGCTAGTGTACCATTCCAAATCATTGTGCAAGCTTACACAATGGTCATGGCTGGTACCATCATAGATGAAGGGGCTTCTGTGAGTATCCTTTCCTCAACTTGGAAAGTGCTTGGTTCGCCATCGCTTCTGCCTGAAATGAGAAATCTGACAAGCCTTGACAAAAGAACCAGTTGACATTAGGTTTCCTTCCCAATGTGCCCATTACTTTGATAAGGAAAACCGTTCACACGAATGTGATTGTAGTCCAAGGACCCCTATATTATAATCTACGCCTTGGGCGTGACTATATTTATTGCATGGGAGCCATCATCTCCTCACTCTTTAGAGTAATGTGTTTTCCGCATGAAGGCAGAATGGTCAAGCTCGTAGACCAGTTGTCATTCCCCAGTTCACACATGGCAAATAGTCAAATGCCATCCCTAAATGGTCTTTCATGCAAAGAATTTCTCATCGATCTCCAGTCCATCCACCTGATGAGTGCGAGTGATTCAGGTGGATATGGCTGAAACCCAAGGGGCATGCACCCTGGCCTGCTTCGGTAGGGAAACTCTAGGTATAAAGTAGGTTTCTGTAAAGGAAAATGACTGGTCCGGCACCCGTCCTTATAGGAAAAGAGAGTTAGACCATAATAAGATTCCCTCGTCAAGGTTAGCAGGTTGGGATTTAGAACCACCCTGGTCTAGATGGACTAAGCCAGGAATTGTTTCCATCTGCAACGTGGATGGAAACTATCTTGTGAAAGTAAGAGCTTCTATATGGAAACCTGGAAATTTTTCATTATACCTGGGGGCATGCAAACCTTTTTGCATGCAAGCGAAGAGAGACCATTTATTTTTTAAATGTGTAGGTCCTCTAGCGCTTTAAACACGTAGGATTGATCGTTTCCTAGCTTGCATAAAGAAAGGATCTGGGGAAAATCTTTAAAATGTGCAAGTTCCATAAAAAATGGCATCTTAGATGAGATATCCTTATTATATGACTGGCACGAGCAATTTTAACGCAGAATTCAAGCTTGTTAAAAAATAAACATAAGCAATGGGCACGAGCAGTTTTAACACGGAATTCAAGCTCGTTAAAAAATAAACATAAGCAATGAGCACATGTTTCCCCCAGAGTTTAAGATCATTAAAAAATGAACCTCCACCCTGTTTTAGCCGATCATTCACCTCCATTTGATTATTTACCCCTTTTGAGGAACATCTGCGAGGAGTGATTCTGTTAGCCATCCATGTGACACTGCCGTGATTGAAAAATTCCAAACCTTAGCTCGAATTAGCTGGTACCCGAAATCATCACTCACTCCTCGGAAAACGAGCCTCCTTTAAGCTCTTTTCAATTGACTCATAAAAAATGAAAAGATTTCCAAGTGATTGGCCTCTCTAGCTCATTAAATTCATCCGAAGTGCTATCCCTCCTCTAGATTTTAATCTTTTTGGACTTGAGGGATTATTACACAAAATGATCATGCGCTTGTCTTGTTCGGCTCGTTAAAACTATCGAAAATTCATCCCTTTCGTATTATTTTACAATTTTTCGGACTTAAGGGATTATATGATGAAAAATAATCATTGGAGTTTCCTTTCTATCCTTTCAGACTCTCTAAAATTGAAAAGGACCGAGTTATCTTTGTCGTTAAACTCGTTAAAAACAAATAGCGACAAACTTGTCTAAATGGACGAGAATGAGTTTCACTGTCGCTAGGCTCGTTAAAAAATAGCGACAGGTTCACCCAAAGGGTGAATTATAGAACAAGCATATGTTATCCTCCTCAAGCTTGAAAAAAAATAAAGAGGTACTGGTCAGCAATGACTAGGGAAAATTGGGAAGAAAACTTGAAGAAACTTTATTGGTAGCAAGTCACTCTTGAACATGACACTTTCCTTCCGCATCCATGCCAGGTTGGGTTGTTCCGTTCACTGGTCATCATTATTGGTCCGTCACACCATCCATATTTGGGGATAATGCTACCAATCCATCGTCAGTGTCACCAATATGTTCAAGAGAAGTCATTCAGAAAATTCACCTGTGTCTCACCCTCTGCAATACATTCATGCTTCATTCCTTCATGACCACCACCCTGAACCTTGTATCGTCAGTTTGTTTTCACCTCCAAAATCATTTGCTTCATTTCATGTCGTTGATGTGGGATTCATTAAGGCCCTCCTGCGATGGGTCACTTCTTGTCGACATCAACTAATTATCCAAGAAGTTGACTTAGGAACAACCCTTTCAGTACTTTGAAGCTTGCATGCCTCAATGGCAAGTTTCTCACTTTTAGTGATAGGTTTACATCAATTGCCTTTGACCGAGAGATTTTATGTGATGTTAGATGCCAAGTCCTTTTTCACACCATGTGAATTGTACTGTAGTACTTTGAGGGTCATTTTCATTATTGGTGATTCCTCTTGTGCTTGTTAACAGCTTACATCATTGGCTGGTAATCAGGTGATGTCTTTCCATGTTCGACTCCAGAACATTTTTCACATGGATCGACTTGTACTCCAAGTGAATATTGAACGAGTTTTTTAAGACCCTGGATCTAGTTTCATCCATCCAGGCTGCGATATATTCAGGAATATAAAGACATCAAGTGTACATAATTTCCAAGTAGATGATCATCCAAATCAAAGGATGATAAGTCCAAATCATCAGTCTGCCACACAGACGATTGTCTGTCCTATGTACATGAGAATGAATTTATAAAGCTAAGCATGGGAATGCCCACCTCAGCTAGATCATGAAAAATGTTGTCATATAATGTATTGTATTGTATCTTATTACAGGTCACCTCCCAGCTCAGAAAAACTTCAGATCCTCATAGTAAAGCATTTCACCCCACATCAAAAATGATTAACGATCTCATGCTTTAGGGGGCAACTGTTATAGACATTTTTGGGTACTTCGACCCCAATCACAAATGTCCATAAACTAAGGGCTCTTAATTCCCTAAAAGGGTTGCTTCACTACCTAAAGGAACAAGGTCAACTGATTACATCATCTCCCAGAAGTTCTCCACTGGAAACTGCTCATAAATGGTCAAAACTAGACCATACTGAAAGCTCCATGCAGGGGGTGTGATGCATATCACCTTCCCAATGAACAAGGTGCGATGCATACTGTTTTGCTCCTTCATAGGGTGCAATGGTCGGGAATGGACAAATGGAAGGGACAAAATGTGAGGTGGAAGATCATGGAATCTTCGAGAAGCTTCCCCTCTAACACTTGCCTCTCTATTTTCGACCAGGGATGAGTAAGAGATCACCATTCTCCAAGTGGAAGCAGGAACTATCAGAGAGAGGACACTAATCAAGACCCCAAAAAATGACTCACCTCCCTACAACCATCTATATATGGATCCCTCATCACAGAGATCGAGGGGCTGGAATCTTGTATCTTGTAGAGAAGTGTTGTTGGTTTTCTGGTGTATATTCATAGTGTTGGGTGATCTAAGCTTTACTTGAGGTGAGGAAGGGATTTCTAGCTGGAGGATGATGCTGGGTCAGAACATATGGTTGTAATCCTCTTGCTACTTTTCATCTTAATAAAGTTATTCAAGTTTTCCTCCATATTCTTGTATGTTTACTTATATCTGCATTTGTATGGTTAACACACATCTGGTCCTGTGTTATTTATGAATATAGATCTTTGTTCTTCGATAGTAGTATGTTGCTGTGATTCCACAGGTGCTCTTTGAAGCGAGGCAGATGAAGAAGAAGTGGCGAAGCTCTATTAGGAAAGGGAGGAATCAAACAAGGAAATCAAGCGCAAGACTAAGGTTGGTCTCCTTGGTTCCACTCTTATCTATTTTCATAAAGGAAAACGAAAGTAGAATTTACTTGTTTGTTTCTAAGATTGCTACCAGTCTTAGTGGGAATATCAACATCTGAGTGGACACTATTCCCGGTAACACCAGGATTTGAAGACCCAATTGTCCTCCAAATTCGACATGAAATATCTTGGTGTTGAAAACAATATTTTGGGCATGGAAGTATGTTGAGACAATAATGCAAAGGTTTAATATGCAAGATAGTAAAATGGTGAAGGTTTTTATTCCTATAGGTGTAAAGTTATCTTCTGAATAGTGTCCCAACAAATAAGAAGAGGAAGAGGACATGTCCCTTGTTCCATATGCAAGTGCAGTGGATAGTCTGATGTATGCAATGGTCTATACTAGATCAGACATTACACATGTAGTGGGAATATTGAGCAGGTTTATGTCAAAACTAGGGAAGGAGCATTGGACAAAAGTGAAGCAGGTTTTCAGGTATTTGTGTGGCAGTAGTGATTATGGTTTGTGCTACCAAGGAAGACTAGTATTGGACAACGTTTTGGACACCCATGGCTTTGTTGAAGCAGAATGGGTTGGAGATTTGGATCAAAGAATATCTACAAGTGGGTATTTGTTTAACCTACTTGGAGGTACATCCAACTGGATGAGTAAGAAACAATCTGTGGTGGCACTATCAACTACAAAGGAAGAATACATGGTAGCCACTCATGCAAGCAAGGAAGCAGTCTGGTTGTAGAGATTATGTTCAAGTATGGGGTTAGTACAACGAGCTATAATGATAGACTGTGACAACCAAAGTACAATTTTCTTGGCAAAGAACCCTACTTATCATTCAAAGACAAAGCACATTGATGTTCAGTATCACTTTGTCAAGGATATGGTAGAAGAAAAAAAGATGTTGCTGGTAAAGGTGGACACTTTGAAGAATATTGTAAATGCATTGAAAACGTTTTTGAGCAGTGAGAAGTTCTCTTGGTGTATATCTAAAAATCATGCATGAATATTGTAACCATATCCATAAATTATGGAATATAATATGTAAGGCAATTACCCATTTGACATTATATTGTGCAAAAGTTGCAATAAGGCATTCAAGTTATGGTTCAATCTAATGATTGATTTTTTTAATATATTGAAAAATAAATATTTATTTTTCAAATTTTAACATTATAAGTTGCATTGGGAAATGCTAAAATTATAGTGATCAATAGACAATCATTATAATTTGTATTGCAAATTTCCAAAATTATAGTGATCAATAGCTAAATTGATTTTTAGAGTCCTATCTTGGTAGGGACTAATAATGATAACATAACCATATTTAAATTTAATGACTAAGCACATGAAAACTTAACAATAAACTTACGATATAACAAGTTTCTTAACCATGGATATCCATCCCAATTTACCATGGATATTATGAACTTGTAAATAGGTTTTGTTACAATGCCATGGGAAATACCACATGCCAAAAAACCATAACTCAATTCACAATAAAAAAATTACAATATAAAATATTTTAGCCATTGCATATAGAATTGATTACATAGAGTGAAAACTCTCATCATATGCATGGAGGCAGGAGAAAGAGAGAGAGTGATATGGAGGAAGGAGAGGGGGAAGGGGGCAGAAAGAAGGAAAGGAGGGAGATACTAATAGATAAATAGGGTGGAAAGAGAGAGAGTGATGAGGAGGAGAGAGAGAGAGGGAGGTGCAAGAGAGTGGGAGAGAGAGGAGGGGATGGAGAGAAGAGGGGGAGGGAGAGAGATATGGAGTTGGAGGGGGAGACATAGGGAGGGAATAATAAATATATAGAGAGAGAGGTAAAGATAGAGGAAGTAACAAATGATAGATGGATAGAGAGGGAGAGAGGAGAGGTGGGAAGACAAAGAGAAGGAGAGGAGGGATAGAGGAAGACATAGATATGGGGGTGGGAGAGAAGGGGAGAGATAGAAGGAGAGAGGGAGCGAGATAGTGAGAACGTTGGAGGGTATAGAGAGAGAGATGGGGGGGAGTGACAGAGGGAGGTGGGAGAGAGAGGACTTGAGAGAGAGAAGGAGAGAGGGAGGGAGAGAGTAGAGCAGGAGGGAAGAGAGAGAGAGAGAAGAGAGAGAGTGAGAAATGGATATATCCTAGATATCGTATGTGTGTATATAAAACCCAACTTAGATCCATATTAACCCCAGAAATATCAATTTTCGAGAGGGATTGGTGCCAACTAGTTGACATTCAAACCATTTCTTCTAACTTTGACGGAAATTGTGACCTGTCATCTTTGAAATGAAAAAACTCATTAACATAAACCAAATTATTCATATTTATGAAGGAATGAAATGAAATACAAACTTAAATTGAAACACAAAGCTATGGTGAAAAATGAACTTTAATTCATTAATAACAAAATACTAAAACTATTTACATGCATAATGGAAATAAACTAGCTCAGTGATGGTGGCTTATCTCTTAAAAGTGACATGAGAACTATGTGCCTTATGAACTATGTTACAATGAGGCTCAAAGGAATTTTTATTATTGAGAAACAATTGGGAAAACTTAAACATCCAAAAACCTAACCCTAGGAGATGAAGCACCAAAAGTTTGTAGGCCCCATTGGGATTAGTTGGAACACCAATTACCAGGGTTGTAATTCATCCATATGATATATGTTTGATGGGCACGATACCTCACTAGAAATATTTAACCAAGGAAAAAAAATTATAAGAAATCCCCTACCTATGGGCTGTTGGCTTGGTATATTTTTCAAAAAATCATCGTTTAGGGCTTCAAAATTTCTCCAAAAGTTTAGGACCCAAAAACTGCCAAAAACAGTAAATTTTGCTACAATTAAGAAAAGTGAGAGAAACAGTGTTGGGGGTCCAGGTAGAATAGGTGGGTGGCCACCAATATCTACTTGTATAAATATTCCCCCCCCCCCCCCCCCTTAGGAAGAAATGGTCCCCATTGCATTGAGTGCCTTCATGAGAAGAGGAAACTTCTACTGAACTTTGTCCTTGGTGAGCCACTAGTATTGTTGTAGGAGTTGGATAACTTTGATAACCTGATATAGTTGGATCATTATGTTGGTAAGTGTTCTTAACCTTTGTGCCCATGCTCTAATCAATCATGGCCCATTCCATGCAATATGGGCTGAGCTTTGTTGGTATCATTTTCTCATCAGCATGTGATTTGTCCGGTAATGGTTGAAAGTATGGTCAAAGGAAGTCCACGTTGAACACTGGGTGGAGGCCAAGGAATAGGGGAATATTGAGCTTGAAAGTGTTGTTTCCCACAACCTTGGTGATGGTGTAAGGCCCATATCAGAGTGCTGAAAGCTTCTGATGAGATCTGACAAGGCCTTATTTCTGCAATTGTAACCAAAATTTATTGCCCACCTAAAACATATGCGGCACCTAATGTTGCTCATGTCATTATTTGTACTTGGAATTGGATTTATAAAAGATGTTGTGGATCTGTTAACGAATGTGTAGATGTGTTCTATATACTTGGTTTCTTTATCAGCCTCAAAATGTACATGCATATATTATGATTGTGTAGTCACGAGAGCCCCGTCAACATTAATCAGATACAGTGGTTGAAATCCCAGACCCACTTAAAAGGGATTGCGACCAGTCAAGCTATGGATAGCTTTGTTATAGCTGACTTGGACAATGAGAAGGATCTCATCCCTGGTTCATGGATTTTTGGAGTTGTATATGCATAGTATGTGCACTATCATCCTATTGACAACCTAACTCTAGCCATTAGTCTAGGGATGGACCGCAATTGACTTGGTGAGCTTGGTGTCCAATAATGACCAGAGGTTCGACCAAAATGTGCTTAGAAACTTGCTACCCCAATATAATAGAATTGTCTTCAGGATCCAAAAGTGTACCCACACTTGTTCGAGGAAGAGTTTGGCAGTGTCATATGCTATGATACTCTTTTTGCAGGCCGCCAGTTTAGCCATCTTAGAAAATCTATCCACAAGCACAAATACACTGTCATTACCATTCTCTATGGAAGGAAGGCTAGATAGTAGTCCATGGACATGGATTCCCAGAGCTGGCTAGGAGTAGGTAGAGGAGTGTATAGGATTTACTTCTTGATGGTTGGCTAAGCGATGGTATAAGAATTGTAGGATCTAATATATGTTCCAACATCATGTTGGTGTTTTGGCCAATAAAATTACTTTTGCAGCACTACCACAAGTTTCTCCACACCAAACTGTACTATGAATCGACTGTAGTGCACCTCCCAAATCAACTTCACATGTTCACCTGAAAGAGAACAAAGCTGAGCCAGGTAGCATAATGCATTTTGGAGGTTGAAGTCTGCTACTTTCCTGCCATCCACTAACACCTAGTATGTGTTGGATACCTATGAATTAGTTTTTTATATTTGCGTCCATCTAGAGGTCTCGTGGCGACAAGAGTTGATAAAATTGATTAGTATTACAACTAGGGGCTGACTGAGGCAACTTGTAACATGATTGGTGTCGCCCTATTATACTTAATGTTCAATGAAATTGTTGTAGATATTTGGACCACTTTTGATGGTGATCATTCTACAATTTCCCTTGCATCCATATGAATTGAAGAGCTCATTGATCTATTTGGATGACTTTCTCCTTCCCCAGAATGTAATTTTTCCATTTCCAGAAATCTTGCACGATGGAATACATCTCTTTATCATAGATGGGTTATTTTCAAATAGTACCAGAAAGTGTCTCACTATGATAGGCTATCAGATGCCCTTCCTGGGTAAGAAATGCACCAATATCATAGTCAAAGATAACTATCTCAATTTCAAATGGTTTTTTAACGTCTGGAAATGTGAGTAATGGTGTAGAGAAAAGGTGGTAATTCAACTCAATAAATTCCTTCTGTTGGGCCTCGAAATAGGAAAACATTGGTTTCACTCCACCCTTGGTAGCTTAACTCAAAGGCCAAGTGATATGATAAAATACCAGCATGAACATTTGATAAAAATATGCAAGGCCCAAAAAACTATGAAGCTTTGTTAGAGTGGTCAAGGGTGGATAGTCCTGAATGACTTGGATCTTAGCCATATCCACATGCATGCCTTGCTTGTCAGTGATGTAACCTAGATATTGGACCTGGCTTATGCCAAAGGTGAATTTCTCTAAGTTGGGACATAGTTTGTGTTGTCATAGGAATTGAAGGACCTGCCAAGTTTGTTGCAAGTTCTCTTCCCAAATCTTGTTGAAGATGATGATGCCATCTAGATATACAAGCATGAACAATTTAGTGAAGGGTTGCAAGATGTCAGCCATCAACTTCATAAACATTACAGGGACATTTTTCAACCCGAAAGGCATGACCAATAACTCAAAAAGCCCCTCTAGTTTGAGGGCATTCTTCCATACATCTATGGGCTCTATTGATACCTGGTGATAGCCATACTTCAAATCAATATTGTTGAAGTACTTGGATCACTTAAAGATTGCCATCAATCTATGGGATTAGATACATATTCTTGGCAATGATTTTACAGTTCCCAATAATCAATGCAAAGTCCCTAGGTGCCATCCTTCTTCCATACAAGTGAAATTTAACTACCACAAGGTGAGGAACTTGGTCAGATGTGCCCTTTTCGCAACAGCTCCTAGATATGCCTCTTGATTTCTACATTTTTGCACAATATAGTGACGATATATCGACCCAATGGGAAGAGGTGCTCTGGGAGTCATATCGATTGAATGCTTGACCTAACAGTGCAAAGATACCCCTTTGGGTGAGGAGATGATGTCCATATATTCTTCTATGACCTTATCCACCTACTTCTAGTACGTGGAGGAAACCTTCCTAGGGGCCATGGATGTCACCACCATCTTTCCCCTACTTTGAGAGTGGATAAGAAAGAAAAGAAATCCGTCTTGGGGATGATCTTACTAGATTTCTTAGTAGAGATCAAAGAGATGGTGATAGGAGGGGCTACCTTTGGTATCCTATATATATTGCTTCCAAAAGTAATAACAATAATATGAGGCTAGACTCATACAAATCATGATGCTTTGACAAGTATCATTGGCCTAATAACACATCATAAAATTCAAGAGGAGAAACATCGCATAGTACCTCATCCTAAAGGACTTGATGTTGTGGGTAAGGGACCACTACTAGCTAATGCAGAGATCACATGCTTGGTGGATCCACCCGATGGTGTATGGTTGTAGGTGTGGTGTGGTTGGTAGGCCAAACCACTTAATGACCTCTATTGAGATGAGGTTCTTTTGGCTCCCATTATCAACAATGAACTGTAGCATACATGCCTTGACCCACATGTGTGAATGGAAGAGACTCACCCCTTCCTCTAGATATTTTGGCTCAATATTATGGACCTCAGTGATGGAAACACTAGTGTTGTTCTTTGCATTGATAATTTTATTCTCTTTGTCATTCCCCTTATTGAGATTTGACTCAGAGTCAAAACATGCATTGAATTTTGAATTCTTCAGCTCGGCCACCAATTACTGGTTGTCATGACACTCACTTGTATTATGAGTGGGGCTCTTGTGGAACTCACACCAATTTCATTTTTCCTTCTTTATCTTCATGGTGTCATTATTTTCTTGTGGATTTGACGGGTTGTCCTAGGTCACTTGACATTGGGTTTGTCCTTTTCTCTGTGATTACGAGGTGCCTTTTCCCTTATTCGGATTCACATATCCAAAGTCTCACTTCTTTTGTTTAATATTTTTTTCGATGTTGAGAACATATTGCTATGTGATGCCAAGCAAGGAGATGTCTACAAACTCTATCTTTTCCTAAAGGTATTTGTGTATATAGACGTGGTACTTGAGTACTAGATGTCATTCAAAATCCTTGACAACGACTTGGTGTGAAGGGTATGAAAAATATTTTTGAACTCCGAAACATATTGGTCTGTTCACTGCCATAGTGTGGTCCACTTTATGTACTTATATTTATAGCTCCCGACAAGTAATATTGTTCCTTCATGATGTCTCGAAAAGAATTCCAAGTGGGTGTGGCTGAAAATAGTGAGGTTACTTCTTGTCCCTCCTCTCATAGTAGGTTTCCCACCAGTGCTTGACACAGGGGGTGGCTTTGAGGAGTGAAAAAATAATATTTTCCCAATTAGAAAAATCATAAACTAAAATATGTCCTTTCAGCACAAATTAACCATTTATCTATGACATATGCATCTATCTTTCCTTCAAATATAGGAATGTCAAAGTTAACTTGTACCTTAAAGGGGGTGGTTCCTATGAGGTGTTTTCCAGATGAAAATGATTTGCCTGTTGATACATGAAAAAGGATCTGGTAAAATTTATCCATCATCTCGTTCATTTGTCACTCAAGGGTTTCTTTGAGAAATATTTTGAAAAGATCTCCTACTCCCTCATATTTCTTTCCTTCCACCATCGGAGGTCATTGGGTTCAGTGAGGTTATTCTTGCCAGGGTTCAACCAGTTCAAGTCCTAACTCTTTATACCCTGACCTCATTGGGGACATGCACTAAAAAAAAAAACCGCTCTGATACCAATGATCCATATTTATGTAAGAAAAAAAATGAAATAAAAACTTAAATAGAAACTCAGAGCTACAACAAAATTTGAACTTCAATTCATTAACAAAAAAATACTCAAAATGTTTACATGCAGAATGGAAATAAACTAGCTTGGGCAATGGTAGCTTATCTCTAAGAAGAGATGTAATGGCTACATTCCTTCTGAACTATGTTACAATTAGGCTTGAAGGCCTTTTTATTATTGAGAAACAATGGGAAAACCTTAAACATCCAAAAAACTATCCTTAGGAGATGAAGCACCAAAAGTTTGCAGGCCCTGTTTGGATTAGTTAGAATGTCAAATTCCGAGGGTCGTAATTTGACCATATCAGCTATGTATGGTGTGCATGGTACCTTAATAGAAAGCTATATATGAGGAAAAAAAAATTAGGGAAAGACCTTGCCCATGGGCTATAGGTTTGGTTCGTTTTTCCATAAAACATAGGGTAGGAACTCAAAATAGATTCATATGCTAGGACCCGAAAAATTGCCAAAAATAGTAAATTGTGCTAAAATTAAGGAAACTGAAAGAACAACTTCTGGAGTCAATGATCTAGACTTACGCAGGAACATAAGATAATATATATATAAAATAAACACGAAGATGCAACATAAATAAATCTTCATTTCATTAATATCAAGCAACTGAAAGATGCTTACATACATAATGGAAATAGACTAGCTCAGGGGATAGTAAGTTATCTATGAGAAGGGATGTGTTGGCTACATTCCTATGAATTATGTTACAATGAGGCTCGAAGGCCTATTCATTATTGAGAAATAATGGAAAACCCTAAACATCCAAAAACCTAACCTAGGAGATAAAGCAGCAAAACTATGGGCCCCATAGGGGTAAATTGGTACATCAACTTCCCGAGGTTGTAACTTTGGCATATGATCTTTGTTTTACATTCACGATACCTCGTTTGAAAGATATATTCAAGGAATACAATTTTTGACTACAAACACCAAAACAAAACCCATGTTTTCCTATTTTCCAAAAAACGTCATTTAGGGCCTCAAAATGGCTCCGGATCAATCCAATACCCACCTAGATCAATCCAGGTGGAATAGGAAAGTGACCACCAATATCTGCTTGTCACACCAAACAAATACACATAAAATCACACAAGTTTCATTAATAGAAAATATATTGTTGTGGGTGAGATCACCCTAGCGTCCTGGGTTGGAACCCCAACAAAGCGGATGGTAAGCAGCAATAAGAAATGCTCAAGCAATTAACCTAAATGTTTATTCTACTGAACTATGTAAGAGGAACAGGGATTTCGTCAGACGCGATCAAGGATAATCTCACTATAGTATCAATATCTCATATCTTCTCCCTTAAGGCCTTCCCATGGAGGTTTATTTATACTTCTCCAAATTAGATTTTTCAGTAGGGAAATAGCTGGGCCATGGGAAATAGGAGGTGAGTGATAGGTAAAACCCATGCACTCCGCCTAAAATTAAGGCAATTTATTTTTTTTAAGTGTTTTAACATATGTACGCAGGTTGGGTATATGTTGACTCACGTGTACACGCTTTTATCACAGGGAAAAGTAGCATATAGGGAATAAAACACTGTTTTTTATATTTTGGACCAAGTCTGGAAGGAAGGGTTGCCCTAGGCCATAATCAGAGCATCAGATCTACCAAGAGTGGTAAATGGTGCTATAGCAAATTCCCCCTAATATATGAGGTCAAAAGCGGTACATGATGGCTGAAATGTATTAAGTGTATAGAAGGAATCATGACGAGACCGAGGAGGAGTTGACCATAATTTAGCCTACCAAGCCAGTGAAAGAGATCAGAAAGAAAATGTTGTCTGAAGTGGACATACCCATGCTCAGAAATAGTAAAGCATGTTTGCACGTCAAGTACAAAAGCAGATCCAATATGCATACAATTATAATGGAACTGAAAATACATAATGGATCATCTGATCATAATCAAGAAAGTACATGTCTCAATATCACACATAAAGAGTTGATCAATGATGCTAAAATATGAAGTTGATCACTGAAATCAAGAAACTGATCCAAATAGTACCAAGTGGACATGGTGGAATAAATGGTACTACATCGCAGCTTGGTTGCCAACTATATAGGATGTCGTTGTAAGGAAATACAACATATAAGGTGGATGGTGTCAACTAGTAGAAACAGGAGCAACTGACAAGACATGATGATGCAAACTCGAGTCCTGCACTAACCATCGTGGTACATTTCTACACAATGGCAATAAATGATCTGAAGTCGACCATGTGAGAAATCGTTTGATTACTAGTCATTGATGTATATTGTTAACAAACACGAGGCACTCACTGATAATGATGATGAGGGTCAAGGTACCCAGTACAATCTAACAAGTGCAAATAAATGAGCCGTAGTCGAACACTTGGAGGAATCTATCAATAAGGAGACAATGATGTTTTCCCATTATCGATAGTGAAGGAATCTTCCACTAATGACTACAAACCCTAAGGTACTTCCAAATGGACTCTAGATCCCTTTCCCAGAGTAATGAGCTAAAGTCGATGGGAAAATATTTGCTAGAATGAAGGCATTAAGGCATCCTTCATCAATCTAGTGCAAGTGTAACCTGTAGGCCAATAATGTGGAAGGAATTGGATGAACAAAGATGTAGTAACCCAACCAAAGCACGTTTCTAGCATACACAATATGTAATTAGTGCATGATAGAAACCCTCTGAACCAACCAATAATGAAAGCTGACACAGAGGCGAGGAATCCACCAATAGGGTCAAATGGAAACCAAGGTACTACACAAATCCCAATGTGTGATAATGAAAGTTGATGTCAAGCGCAAGGGAAACCACTCAATCAAATACCCATGATACTGATCAATGCTGAGCATAAGGTATCCTATCAATAATGAAAATAGGGCCAGGGTGTGGCTCTAGATCAGCCCTCAAAGAAATTTGTCATAGTCGATAAGAGAAAGAACCGCTAGCAAGAAGTCAATGGAGACCTTCTCAAAATCGCATGACCAAAGGACCAATATATCTGATGTGACAACGAACATGATGCTGACAATAAGGGATGGCCAACTAAAACATAGGTCAAGAGACACTGCAGAGAGGCCAACTAAGGTTTACTTCCCTTGAACAAAATCACAACTCAATTGTGACTACATGGTAGCATTTGATAAATTTGTATAAGTTTGGAATGCAGGAGGCATAAGAAAAATCGCCATATGATTGGAAGAGATAACCAATCAGAGGAGTAATAACTCAATGACAAGGTTAAGGTTTTCCTAAGTCAAACTAAAGCCCATCCTAATGGAGGAAAGACTTAATTTTGAGTTCTTTGTTCAAGGGTGACACAACTAACTCTAGTTGCCATCAAATATGGAAATAGTGTCCCATTACCACTCTCTTTTTTAGATATATAATTTCTTTGTCTTTTTATTTTATATCAATCCTGAAAAAGAATAAAAGAATTCTATAGTACCATGGAAAGAATGAGTGTCGAAAAAGAAGATGCTCTAGTTCTTGGGAGAGGAACATTCTTATGCTCAATGCAAAGTGGTGAAACTAGTCAATGACACTCAAAGCAAATGCTCTTTCCATGGGTAAAAGGGTGCATCAAGTTGCATAGGCTAAGATATTGCAAGGTTGATTTTGCAGAAGACATGGCTAAAAAGAGGCTTAAAAACGAGTCCAAGTGAAGCCGACTCAAGGCCAAAAGGTGGAAATAGTCAATATGCAATGCAACAGTACAACTCAACACAAAGGAGCCTCTAGGGTATAAGGCCATAAAATAGTGTAGAAGAAGGAGAATGAGTCTTCAACGCACAAGTCATGGTAGGACTAAAGATGAAGCCCAAGCCTACTCAATGTAGTAGCATGGGCAACAAATGTCATCAAGGATCTAACTAAGATGCCAATGTAAAGGTTGGCTCTACCATTAGGTCATGATTTTAAATCGATGCTGAAAATGGTTTATGAATCAAGATACGATGGGGTGGACCCTTGGTATAGCACCATTTACCACTCTTGGTAGATCTGATGCTCTGATTATGGCCTAGGGTAACCCTTCCTTCCAGACTTGGTCCAAAATCTAAAAAATAATGTTTAATTCCCTATATGCTACTTTGCTCTATGTGGGTCAGCATATACCCAACCCACGTACATATGTTAAAACACTTAAAAAAAATAAATTTCAATAATTTTGGGTGGAGTTCGTTGGTTTTACCTGTTACTCACCTCCTATTTCCTGTGGCCCAACTGTTTCCCAACTGAAAAGACTAATTTGGATAAGTATAAGCCTCCATGGCAAGGCATTAAGGGAGAAGATATGAGATATTGATACTATAGTGAGATTATCCCTGATCGAGTCTGACGAAATCCTTGCACCTCTTGCACAATTCAATAGAATAAGCATTTAGGTTGATTGCTTGGGCATTTCTTACTATTGTTTTCCATCCGCTCTGTTGGGGTTCCAACCCAAGACCCTAGGGTGATCTCACCCGCAATAGAATTGGTGACTCCACTAGGGATAATATTCTTCTTATTCCTTGTTTGGGTTGTTTATTCTCAATCAGGGTTCATTTTCTTGATTTCTTTCTTTTACAGTGTTGTTTGATTCAATAGTGTCCCAGTCATCAAGTCTGATCTTTTTCATCAGACCTTGTTTTTTTTTTTTTCCTAATTGAGCTTTGTATACATTGTTTTCCTAGATTACACTCGCATATACATGCAGATTTCCTCAAGCAAATTCGCATATACACGAATTTATTGTATTAGAAACGCATCTACCTGCTTCTATGTTGGTACACAGTCGCGTATACAATTTTTTGAACTGTTTTTTCAAATCTCTTTGCCTAGTTAGGTCTACTGCATGGTGATTTATGCTATTGTATGGTCCTCTACTGTCTGGAGAAATTAGTTTTTATGCAATCTTTCTTTTTCAAAATCTCCTTCTCACTAAAAAGCCTAGTCAGCCTAGGATAGCTTCTTAAGCAATTTTGTGATTTGTGTCTTGGGTTCAATACTTTTGTTTGACGTTCTTGGATGTTCTGGTTTTCTAGAACAAGAAATTGATTTCGATTTTGTTTGCAGCCTAGATTTCAAGTTTCCTTGTTTTTCTTTTCCTTGTTTGATTGGCCTAGTTTCGTTTTCTAATTTTTGAGACTCCTTTTTGGAAATTTTGAAAGTTTTTATTTCTAGAAATTTTGTCGTTTTGCCGAAGTCTTTTGCTACTATTCAGAATCTGTTTGTGCAATTTTGTAGTCTCTCTTGTTTCAAGTTTCATTTATTAATGAGTTTTATAACTTGCAAGATTTAGAGACTCCTTGTGCTTATTTCTTGATCTTTCGAATTTTAGTAGTGCTTTTGAGACCTCAAAAAGTTACTTTTGTTTCCTTAAAAGAAAAAACAGAAAAACATTGCTTTTATTTTTATTTTTCGAAGCTTTTGGTTTACGGTTTCTTTTTTTTTGTTGTTATGAAGCAATGGGTTTCTTTTGCAATTTGTTCTACTTGCTTTGGAGAGAGATTTGTTTTTAATTTTTTTCCCTCTTGATTACCAAGATTGACATAATTGACTCTATAAAGAATCGCATTTTCTTACGAGTGTTGTTTAGGATCTTGCATCTTCATTTTAACTTGCATTAGGATAGTTTGCATCTTAAGAATTCTTAGTCTTTTTAGATTTTGGGTGTGTGTGGATTGTTTCAGAAAAGAAAAGAAAAATATTTTTCTTACATATAGGTTTTTGTAGAACCCAAGTAGAAATCACTCATCATCAAAGAAAATAACTGCATGCATATAGTTAGTTTTCTATTGGTTTCTTTTTCATCATAAAATATCATCAGTTTCACTCTCACAATTCCCCCTGACTTAAAGAAAAACTATATAAAATCAAGTGATCTAATAAAATGAACTAGAACTTTTATTTTTTGTCATTAACAAACAACAAGTTTAGGTTCATTAGGGCCTTGGAATAGGTGAGTGGAGAGTTAACTCTCCAAGGCCACTCAAATTATAAAACTTAGAAGTTGAATAAAGAGTGAAATCCAATATCGTTAGAAAGCCCGGGAAATATCTGTGACTAGGAGTTAAGCACGAGGGAGAGTGAAGACAAGGAAGATAGATACCTCCTCTCCTACTTGTTGGATCTTGCCTCACGACTGTTCTACCCGGCTTTTGATACAAGTTGGTATCCATAGTTTCCTTTCCTATGGATCACATAGGTGGCTGCAGAGAGGAATCTCGTGGCACCTAAGACTGATGTTGCATCACGTTCAACAATACTTCCGAAGGGTACCCTTGTGAAGCTTGGGTGCTTACACTGGAAAAGGTTTTTGTTTGGAGGTCAACGTAACTACTTCTGATACCTTTTCTAGTAGGCCTGGGGCATAATTACCCCAGACTATTTTTAGAAGGCCCTTGATTTTGGCTTTCTTGTATTTTAGTGTCTGATCCTAATCACCCAAAGTGGAAATACTTGAAAGTAGTTTGATTTTCTGTATCTTTAGGGACTTTTAGAGAGTGCTATTTGCTCCTAGTTTGCATAGCTTTATAATTTTTTTGAGTCTTTAAGTAGATTTCTTAAAAATAATTCAAAGTGGCCGATCGACCAGCTCATCAATCTAGGAGACTCTGTGGGCTTTCACCTACGAGTCCTGAGGCTTCTTCTTGGAGGTGTAGGAGCAATTATGCTAGTGATTTTCTACCAGTGGCAGCAGGCGCATCGAAGATTAATCCTCCAGTTGTAGTTATTAATTCACAGGATAGACCTAGTACAAGTAGAAAGTTGGAGAAAAACACTCCAGTTCTTTCTCGAGTCCTCTTCCAGTCAGAAGATGTTATTGAAGTCAAGGAGCTCCCTAAGTCCATTCTGAATTCTAATTCTCCTCTCTCTCCTGATCATCCAAACGTTTTATTATACATCCAGAATCTGACCAACATGCCTTCAAGCCCAAGTTTATATCAATCTTTTCCTTCGATGACCACTGTTGGAAGCATGGTATCCACAACAAGTGCTATGCGTATGAAAACTTTGGTATCCATACAAGGAAGAGGAACAATTTCTATAACATTCATTATTCCTAGCACTACTATATTTGGTTCTACTTCCATTCCATCTTCAAGTGGAAGTTCTCAAGCTGTTTCCTCTACCATTGTCCTTTTCCCTTTTGGAATGCCAACTAGCGTGATTCCTTCAGTTTCATTAAGTATTCCATTAGCTTCCTCTGCATCCATGGCAAATGGATCAACTTATTTTCAGGGTTTTCTATTTAGGGGTGGTAATATACCACACTCCAACCCATTTTTGGGATCAATAACTTTTTCCTCTACGGGTCAAAATTATAAACTGTTTCAAGGCTGGACAAACCCTACAGTTAGTGAATTAGGAGTCGGGAATCAATCTTATTTCAGCCGACAAGGGAATATGCCAAATTCTTCTATCAGATCATTCCAAAACTTTTCTCCCTATGCTAATGCATGGAACCCTTACCAACGGCTGTATGCTCCTTTCAACACTTCTCTAGCATGCAACTTTACTAGTTACATAAGTTTTTGGGCAGGAGTTAGTCAAACTCCGGTTTTTCCTAGACCACAGAGAGTTCCCTATGGTTCAGTTGTGTATATGAGTTACTTTAGGCAACCTGGTGCCTTTACAAATCTAGGCCATTTTTTTGAGAACGTTGTGAGTTCGTCCACACCAGGTGGAATCCTCAAGGTCCTCCATAGCTACCTTTTCTGGAAACTTTAAACTTACCAAATATTTCTAAATTGACTAATGATCCGATTAGGTATAACCTAGTTTGGCCTCTAGTCCCAACCAAACTTCTCTTAGATATAACTAAATTTGAAGGCAAAACTGGTGAAGATCTAGGTGACCACGTAACCACTTTCCATTTATGGTGTTCATCAAACTCCATTATAGACGACTCAATCAGGTTGAGATTATTTCAACGTACCCTAACTAGGAATGTGGCTAAGTGGTACATCGAACTTCCAGGGGTCACTTTCACTTCTTTTGGTGATTTGGATACTATCTTTTTGAACTGTTTTCAATTGCCTATCCAATATGATGTTGGAACTAAGCTTCTAGCTAATTTCCAACAAGATCGGGCATCTCACTTTTGGATCATATCCAGGAATGGAAGCAAAGGAAGAGGATCATTAAAGCTGATATTCCACAAGAATTCATCCTATAATGGTTTCTTAAATCGTTACAGCTTGAGATCTCTAAGGACATGTTTCTCTTTGATGTTTTCATCGAAGAGTAGGCTATTTTCAAAGCCCAACAATTGCAACTTATATATTATCAGTTTGAGGTTCTTACAAAAAAATTTACTTGACGCTCTTAGCTCCAAGGTGGATATAGCCAAACCGAAGCCAGGTCCCCACTCTAATGGGCTAGTCAGAGAAATTGATGCTAACACAGCTAACTTGCTGATTCAATTGTAGCAGTTGTCTTTACAAACTGATTCTTCTATGTAGGCATCACCTTCTGTATCTACACCTTCCCAACCAACGTCTATAAATGTAGTGCAAACTTCCAACCCCAATGGAAACCAACAATACGATGGGAAGAAAAAGGGACGAGGTAGGAAAAAGAGCCAGGATGGGAAAGGCAATGCAAACAAACTTGGTAATGATGCCAGAGAGGGTAGGAAAGATTCCAAGAAAATGGTAAAATTTCCATGTAAGTTATGCAATGGAGATCATTTAACTCATCTCTACGCTAAGATCCAAGATGCTCAACACTTATTAGTGCAGTAGGGGTCCTCTAGCTCCTAGGCTATCCTCAGTAACCCTTTTACCTAAGGGCATCAATTACTTGTTGGTGCTAACTCTAATACTGGTACCCCCGCAGGGGGAAACCAGGAAGGGGATCATTCATCAAATGTCTACATAATGAGTTCACATATCGACATCACTATGTGATCACATGATTACGATGAATCAGAATCATCTAAGGCTAAGTCTTCTTCTGATGCTTTAGAGCTGCTCCATATTGAGAGGCCCTCTATAGCGTCTATACCTCGGATGCCGAAAGGCTCTACAAAGCACTTGACCATTAACCATAATGCTAGCATAGCCTAGAGGTACTCCATTGTAGAATATCTAGCTTAGATCCCTTGTGTTATGTCAGCATTAGAGGTACTCCAGTCATGCCCTACTCAGAGGAGTGCATTACTCTCGACAATCAGAGTAATAGATCCAACAAATTCTCTTGTGCCTTCTTTTGATATGTCAAACATCAAAAAGAGATTCCCACATCATATGGCTTTCTAGATAAAGTCCATATATCGAAAGACCAACATCTTTTGAATTGTTATAGATGAGGGAGCTTCCACATGTGTGATGTCCATGTCATGTTAGAAGGCCATTGGATCGCCTCAATCTGTTCCTTCACCTACTCTATTGATGACATTTGATGGACATTCTCATAGGCCACATGAGATTATTCTAGCCTTTCCAATCTATGTTGGGGGAAAGGGGGTAAATATTGAGGTAGAAATAGTCAATGCAAATATGGATTACAACATCCTTTTAGGAAGGAATTGGATTTATGAGATGGATGCCATAGTATCATCATTATTTTGCATCCTTCATTTTCCTCATGAAGGGAGGATCGTAAAATTTAATCAGATGGATTATTCTCTGGGTGACTCCCACACATCCTCTGAGTCTACTATTCCATTAGTGGACAATCCCAGGCAACCTATTGAGAATTTAGGAGTTGGAATGTACTCTTTGTTAATGGGTACTTTTTATCTTCCTACTCCTACAGCTAGAATCAATGTTGTTTCATCCTCCAAGGGACCTTCTCGAAGAGAGTTATTTCAAACTAATTATTTTTTAGACCCTTCGCCTTTACCCTCATCTACCACCACATTAGATGGAGGGCAGGTAGGTGGAATGGAATGCCCTATGTCTGTAGCAGAAATTGATTATCAATATGTTATTAACTCTTTAGACTCCCATCCTACTCCTTTTATCACCAGAGGAGTTAGATGGAGATGTAGCTCCGGCCTAGACCCTTGATTCAACTTCGGCTCAAGATTTCTTAGATATTGTCTTACCATCTGAGGAAGCAATTCTAGAAGCAATGATGGGTGTTGATAGACAATGGGATGACCTACATCATTGTTCATATTTCCTCGCTCATTTTCAATAAATTGAGTCGAGTTTGTCTAGTCCTTCTACTATTGATGTTCATAAAGTTTTAAATCCTTTGGCCCCAACACAATTTTCTGCCGAAGGTAACATGTATATTATCTCATGAATTGTACCAGTGAACATCTCTAGGAATCCCAACATAATTGAAAATGTCTTCATTGGGGTTGACTGTTCCCTTGAAGAAATTCAAACTTATACCAATATATTCAAAGAGTTTCGTGGTGTGTTTGCTTGGTATTATGAGGAAATGCCTAGGATCGATCCATCTATAGTCCAGCATGAGATCAAGACATACAAAAATGCTGAACCTATTCGTCAAAAACTTCAACCAGTCAATCCTAGAAAAGTAGCAGCTATCAAAGTTGAAGTCGAGAAGCTGCTAAAGGCAGGTTTCATATACCCCATTCCTTTAACTGAGTGGGTCTCTAATGCAGTCCCCATTGACAAAAAGAAAGTAATGATTTGAGTATGCATTGAATTTACAGACATAAATAAGTCTTTTCTGAAAGACAATTACCCCACACCCTTTATTGATCAATTTATTGATGAATATGTGGGTAATGGAAAATTTTCATTCATGAATGGATTCTTTGGTTATAATCAAATTACTATCTGTCAAGAAGATCAGCACAAGACAACCTTTATGTGTCCCTGGGGTACGTTTGCATACAAAAATATGCCTTTTACCCTAAAAACTGTTGGAGCCACTTTTCAGTAGGCCATGTCTTATGCTTTTCATGACATCAAGAAAATTATCAAAGCATATCTGGATGATTTAGTTGCTCATTCTTGAAAGAGAATTGATCATCCTAAGCATCTTTGGTTGATCTTTGAGTAGTGACATTTTTCTAAAATCCAATTGAATCCGAATAAGTGCATTTTCACAGTCACATTTGGTCGGTTGTTAGGATTCATCGTGTCGATGGAGGGGATTCGTGTAGATCCCTTCAAGGTTGAGGCAATATTTCAGTTGCCTCCCCCGTATTCCATACGTCAACTTCAAAGTCTCCAAGCAAAAACAAATTTCTTGAGGAGATTTATAGCCAATTATGCTGAGATTCAAAAAGGATTCATGTGTTTAATTAAGAAAGGGGTGTCGTTTGTATGGGATGATTTTGCGCAATGATATTTTTATGATTTGAAAAAAGCATTAACCTCTACCCCATTCTTGAGTCCACCTGATTATAGCAGATATTTCATCTTGTATCTCACTGCAGCAGAATCAACCATAGGTATGGTTCTGGTCCAGGAAGATGATGCCTTATGTGAGCATGTAATCTACTATCTAAGCCGAGGCTTGGTAGGTCCTGAGCTGAGCTATTCTCCCATTGTGAAATTAGCTTTGGCAGCCATCCATGCTATCCAGTGGCTTCGTTATTACATTCTGCTTTGAAAAATGTTCGTCTTAGTAGGAATCAATTAATTTCAGTTTGTTCTCAGTAGGCGGGTGATTGGGGGCAAATATAATAGATGGATTGTCATTTTGAAAGAAGAGTTGATATTAGAGCTACGTTGTGGGGAAGAAGGTATACACGAGGAAAGTTCTCCTGATGAACATTTATTTCTTATTTCCTCACAAGATTCTTGGTAGGGGGATATCATTATATATCTCCAGACTTCAAAGTTTTCACCCACTTTTTCCAAGGACGAGTGTAGAAGGTTGTGTCACCTTGCTAAGAATCACGTTATTAGAGGTGACACAGTGTATCATCGCGGGATTGATTCAATCCTTAGGCATTCTTTAGCTTTGGACGAAGCTTAGTCAGTTATTAATGATTGCCACAGTGGAGTTTGTGGCAGTCATCTATATGGGCTTGCAACAGCCCAAAAACATTTGTGAGCAAGCTACTTTTAGCCTTCAATATTCAAAGATTATATTGAGGTGGTCAAAATATGCCACCTTTGTCAGGTCTATAATTGGAAAATGCACGCACATCCAACTTCACTTTTCCTTGTTATCCACCTCTGGCAGGAAATCACAAGTATATCACTATGGCCGTAGAATACTTTACGAAGTGGGTTGAGGCCATGCCTAAATTTAAGAATGATAGTGAAACAATGGCCTTGTTTCTCTTCAATAAAGTTATTTCCTGGTTTGGTATTCTTAAAAAGATTGTCACTGACAATGGCAATCATTTCTGAAATCAATTGATGTCTGAATTAGCTCTCAAGTTTGGTTTCTGGCAGGACCATTTTTCTTCGTATTATCCTCAGGCCAATGGCTAGGTTGAAGCCATGAACAAATCCCTTAAAGTAATCCTACAAAGGACAATTAACAAAGCTAGATCCAATTGCCACATCATGTTGTATTTGGCACTTTGGGCATATTGAACGTTAGTTTAGACTACCACTGGCTTTACTCCTTTTCATCTAGCTTACAGGTTGGAATCTATCCTTCCTGTTGAATGTGAAATTCCTTCTCTTAAAATAGGTGTCGAACTTCTTCCAGAGACTTCTCATCTCGAAGAGTGCCTCGTTCATTTGGAGCATATTGATGAGCAGCGTCGAGATGCCACCAAAACAAACAAAGCCCATAAAAAGAGGGTAAAAGATCAATATGATAAAATTGTCCATCCTAAAAAAATTTCTGAAGGTGACCTTGTCCTAGTCTACGATCAAGACAAAGCTGCCTTGGGGACAGGAAAGTTTAAGTCTATGTGGTATGGTCCCTTTATTTTCAAGAGAGTTTTAAAAAACGGAGCATATGAATTGATTTACTTTTAAAGAACCAAGTTTGCAGAGCCCAGAAATGGGCTCTACCTTAAGAAGTACTTTTCTTAAGCTTCGGCTGAGCAATTACTTGTTTGTATATATTGTATGTTTGTACATATCTATCTATCGGTTTTAGTGATGTCGATGTTTTTGATCTTCTTTTGCAGGTATTGATGCGCGATTCAATATATTTAGGGTTTGTTGATCATGCAAGTAGGCATACCCAGAACCTTTCTTCCACGATATGGGTAATTTATTATCGATCAGGCCAGTTGATGGTTTCGAGAGGAGTATGTATCAGTCCTACTTCGAATAATATTTCTGAATATACTTTTGTTATTAATTTTCTATCTGAAGAAATATCTCTTGATATTGATTTGTTAATGGTTTATTTGGATTCACAATTGGTGGTATCTCAGCTGAATAACATTTATCGAGTACGCGATCTCTATTTATATCACCAATTTTTGAGAGTGCAATTATTGCAATGATCATTTAGTTATATGACATTTGTTCACATTCCACAATCAGAAATTCCTTAGCAAATGATATCACTAATCAAGCATTGGATTGGCATATAAATCATTCATCAAATTAAAAAACATAAAAATAATCTAAATATCATTTTTATATATGATCATCATAAAATCATTTTTATATAGATAGAGTGTTTTTTTCCAAAATAATATACAAAAATTTGGGACAAAATGCCCTACAAAATTTGGGCTTATGCCCATCATCGTTTCTAATAATAAAAAGATCTTATCATCTATCTATCTAGCCTAGGATGAGCAGCTAGAAAATAAACAACGACATTGGGCACACACCGAAATAGTCGCACCCAGTCCCATGGTACTTCTACCACACGGCGCTGCATCTCCTTTGATAACTCCTTTGTGGCTATCACGGGTACTTGATGAGTCAGTCTCACCAAGTTCATCTGAACTACATGGAGAACTCTCTTAGTCTCAGTTGTCACCCCTTCGACATCTCTTCCACGACACCTATGTTGAGGAAATCTGTGAGCTCTCACTGGTCCCACATCTGAAACATGATCAATGTATTTTGTAAGTGTCTTGTCTCATCAAAAATATTTTTTCATTTATATTGTAAATCCAAAAAATCTTTAAAATTCAAAAATTAAAAAATCATTTATACTTTATGGCACCCCATGATGCATTTGGTGGAAATACTAGATCTAGATCTCCTTGGAAATCCATTATGGCATAGGGGCAATTGTCAATTGCAATAACATGTTGATCCCACCAAAGGAAAAAATCATCATCAAAAGTCATCCTGGGGACCTCACCACCCCATAGGCATTTCATCAAGTCAGCCCATCTACCCATCCACGGATCCCTCGGGCTAATAATGGTCGATAATACCTTGGGATGAAGCCCAGGTCTTTTCTCAAAGAATAATGAGCATAGAATAGCGCCATATCCTAAATTCTTTGTCTGACCCTTCTGTATGGAGGTTAGTTGGTTCTTCATGTTGGTCAACATAGGTGTGCACCAATGAAACACGGTAGTGAGACATTCGATTGTTAGGCTCATGGATACACATGAGGCCTGATGTAAAGTAGCAGAACCATTTACACTCGTGATGGTAAATAGTAGGATTTTCAATGATAAACTCTCTACATGCTTGATTGGAATCAGACTTCCAACCTTTTCAAGATCACCAGGATAGTATATGTGGATGTAGTCTTCTACACCAAGACTACCTCTCGTTCCATCAGTAGAATTCACTATCTCTCCCCTTCGAGAAAGACTGGTAATGAAGTAAATATCTTCTATCTCAATCCTTAGGGGCATCTGATCAATCATGAATGCATCATCCTCTACACTCCAGTAATCAATCAGCAACTCAAGCAATCGTGTATTTGCCTTCATGTTTGGCATTTTAAAGAATTTTAACAAACCACAACCTCTCAAAGAATATAAGGAATTTTGATCTTCCACCACTTTGTTATCAATGACACTGTGCTCCCTTTCACGCCAGGTAATTGTCATCCTGCCCGAAAAGATGTTTCAAATCATTAAATTCATGCTTACAATTTTTCACGCATGCACATGCGGGTTCCCTTTTTACACAGTTGCATGTAGGGCTATCGTACACGTGGGTTACTTGTCTTCAACCCCCGTGTACAAAGAGTTGAAATCTTTAACATATCTTTCAACGGTCAAAATCATGAAAAAAAATCTAAAAAGTATCAAAAATGATTAAAAGCATGATTAAAGGGTTACCTGGAAGTTTTGCAGTGATTTGAATGGTTGAATTTGATAGAGGAAGATTGTTTGAGTTTTTCTCCATAGCTCCTTGCTCAAAACAGAAATGAAAGAAATGTGAGTCCAAAAGTCCTTATATAGGTTGAAGAATGAAAATTATTTTTTCAAAAGTTGATTTTTATCTTATGGACTTTTTGACCTTTCGACTTGGAGTGTCGAGAATGGGTTATTTTTACAGGAAATCTTGGATACTTCTTAGAGAAATCGCTTCAGTCCCATGATCGTAGATCCGTCAGGGCAAGTATCATTTTCTTACTGGCATATAGGTTAGGGAATACCACTCTTCATTGCATTGTGCATCCTAGCCTCCATATTGCGATATTTTTTCCATAGGCTTGTTGTGGGTGAGATCACCCTAGGGTCTTGGTCTGGAACCCCAACAAAGCAGATGGAAAACAATAGCAAGAAATTCTCAAGCAATCAACCTAACTACTTATTCTACTAAACTATGCAAGAGTGTCCTTACCCGGAGGTCCTACGTTTGAGTAGATCCTGCAAGGTGAAAACCCTCAGCTTCTCTGGATATCTTCGAAACCTAAAAATGATTCAAATGAAACATACACAATAGTAGAAACATAAAACATGTTCACAATATTAACCTTAGATCATATAAATGAATGAACAATTATTCATCAATAAAGATTCATGAACGAATTACAACATAAATCAATGCATAAACATGTTTAATATCGAGAAATGAACAACATTTCTTTATTGAAGTAAGCTACAAGTAAGGTGGAGAAATGCAACCTGAGTCCTTCTCCAGCTCCAAGAGGAACTGTCCTCTGGATCCATCCTTTCCCAGCCTTAGTAATCTTCCTCCATCATCAATACAAGGATATCTCAAGAAAGATGAAGGATATCTCCAACAAGGAAACAAGGGTTCCCTCAAACTTTGGGGAGTGCAAGAGGCACAAAGATTCATCAAACTCGATCAGGGATAATCTCACTATAGTATCAATATCTCATCTCTTCTCCCTTAAGGCCTTCCCATGGAGGTTTATTTATAATTCTCCAAATTAGTATTTTCAGTTAGGAAACAGTTGGGCCATGGGAAATAGGAGGTGAGTAACAGGAAAAATCCATGAACTCTGCCTGAAATTAAGGAATTTTTTTTTTTTTAAGTGTTTTAGCATATGTACATGGGTTGGGTATTTTCCGACCTACGTGTACACGCTTTTATCACGGGGAAAAGTAGCGTATAGGGAATAAAACACTTTTTTTTAGATTTTGGACCAAGTCTGAAAGGAAAGGTTGCCCTAGGCCATAATCAGAGCATCATATCTACCAAGAGTGGTAAATGGTGCTATAACATATATGTACAAATTTCTAGATTTGCAATATAATTATCCCTTTCCCTAAACACACTCTCAAGCGTATCTCCTACTCTCCATGCCTCAAAATAAATCACAAATTGGTTTCATATCCTAAACGAACTCCTATAATCTCTCTAGTTCCCAAAAATCCTTCTAAGATCTTTATAATTTGTTAGGATCCAAAAAATCCTCCCCTGATTCCCTTATCTCTACATCCTAAAATATCTCTAACTCTCTCAAATATTCTTGATATCTCTCATAAAGAGTAGATATAATTACAATATTCGTCATTCCCATCATTTACATACAATTCTCCTAAAAAAAATAGGAAAATACATTAAAATTAAATAATTAAATCTAATTTATGGAACCAAATCCCTTTTCCAAAGAGATCGCTAGGTTAGATGCTCATGCATCATACTCCCAAGGTAAAAAAAAAAAATCATGGTCTCTTGACCATTGGATGATTGAAATCCTCCTGTATTCCAAATTTTATTCTATTGTTGATCATTTACTCTGTCATGTTTTTGTTGTTTTTTTATTGTCTTTTTCCATATTTCAGGTTTCAAAACTTTATGTTGTAGTTCACCTCCTTCTTTGTTAATGTAGACCCGCTTAGTCATTTGTAACATGTTGTCATCATTCCTTCCTCTTTATTCACTAGACCTCTTTTGTTCCCTTTCAATATCAACTTGCTCATCACTTCAATTTCAATGTCTAACTTGTCTGTTGGAAAGTGTAATTTATTTCTTCCATACTGAACTTTGTTACTATTTTCTCCACTGGAATCCTAGTGTTTAAATTTTTCTTAGTCATTTCCTACATTCTTGCATCCTTTCCAAATATGTTATATCTCTATTGGGCTTGATTATTTGTGTCGTCTGTTAGTTGTTATATTTCCTTCATGGAAAATTTTTCCTTCTTTTTCCTTTCAACTATTTTAATCCACCATAATTTCATTTACTTTGCACTCTATCCTTGGATTGTCTAACCATTCTTCTAGGAACCTTAGCTCTACTGCAATATCTCCCATGCTTACATATGATCCCTTTACTCGATGGTCCTTTTCCATTTCATCTATTTCATCATTGTCTTTCATAAAAACTGTTATTAGTTGTCCATCTTTGATATCGTTAGACCAAAACTCCTCCTCTAGCAACTTCATTTCTTTATCAATTTGTTGTTCATTATCTTTACATAAACATTCAATATTTTTCTCATTATCATCTACAAAAAATCTTGCATCCACACACCAATTATCAGATTTAATATCAATATATCCTTTATCTTCCATCGATGATTCAGTCATCATATGTTGATATTGTAAACAATATGTGAGACTCACAAAAGGTCTCTTTTCAACATCTTCATCGCTCTCCTCCTCTCCAAGGATTGGTACCTATTATGGTGCACAATAATAAACTTTTTTTGCCTCGTATTTAGTTTCTTTGAGTTATTCTTCCTTTAACCATACTCTCGCCAAGTGTCTCAATTTATTTCTTAACTTTCTTGTAAACAATTCTTTAAAAAACCATATAAGTTTGCTCTGATACCAAAAATGGTGTTGGCTAGTCGACATTCAACCATTTATTCTATCTTCGACTAATATCACAACCTCTCATCTTCGAAATAACAACACTCAATAACATAAATAAATAAATACATACATAAAATCACACAAACTCAATTAACAAAAAAATTATGTATAAATTGCTAGATTTGCAATATGGGCATTCCCTGCCCTAGCCACGCTCTCATACCTATCTCCCACTCTCCATGCCTCATAGGCTTACATAGCTTTATACATGTATATCTAAACCAAAAATTGGTTTCATATCCTAAACTAACTCCTACAATCTCTTTAGTTCCCAAAAATTCTCCTAAGATCTTTATAATTTCTTAAGATCCACAAAATTATCACCTAATTTCCTTATCTCTGAGTCCTCAAATCTCCCTAAATCTCTCAAATATTCTCTAGATATCTTGATCCAGAATGGATCTTTTTAAGTCAAGTCGAAGTTTTCTATATGTTTGAAGACCAAGATGGTCCTAGGTAGCAAAATTGTTTGCAACTTGTGGAGAATTTTACCATCCTAGTTGCTCACGAAATCAACACGAAGTAGAAGAGCTTGATGCGCTGATTCTGATGGTATCTCTGGATTCTCATTTGACATCCGTTTAAGGGATAAAACAAACATTGAATTTTTTTCCATAACCAGGTGACAAGTCAAAGTTACCACACGTCGAAGTCAAAATGCAGATGCTGGTCAATGCTCAAAGTTCCAGCTTACATTGTGGAAAGCCTAGTTTCTGCTAAGTAGTTCATTTTGGTTTATCAGAATTGCTATTGGTTGATTCATTTTAATTGAGCCAAAAAAGAGCACCACATGGGCCAATGAATGGCTTCCATGTGGCCTCTCCATAGCCTTTTAAAATTTGTTATGAGTTGCAGGGTTCTAAGAGATTCAAACTCTCAACATCAACATTGTTATATAACGTAATTGCCAACATGCCAGCTACGGTTTTCTTGCAATGGCAGGGCGCATTATTGATTAAACATGCTAAGACATAGCACAAGGGGGTAAGTGAAAATGGTGGTATTATTTTATGGCGCAAAGGTTTTTAACCATTTGTAAAAAGTTTTTATATGGTGTGGAGTTATATGTTATATGTTTAACATAGTGTAGAGTTCTACAAAAATATATATATTAAAAAACCATTGGAGCACATACGTTAAACTATAGAGTTATTCAACCATACAAAAAAGACTTTGTTATGATGGACAGATCAATGTATGTGGTGGAAGAGTTAAACTGAGTGGTGGTGGTGGTCCAATCAGCATGGAGGAAACCATTTGGTATGACATTAAATAATGTGGAGGTGGCATAGCTGTGTGGCACAACTGCGTCGCAAGGTAGGTGGAACAGTGTGGCATGGATAGCTAGCACGGAGTTAACACCAAACCATTGGGGAGTAGTTCAATTTTTCACATGGGATTGTTCCATGTAACTAAACCATTAGAGTTATAACCATATACCAATCACATGTCATAGGAGTTACGTTTGCGCCATGGGGATGTGTTTTCTTTGATTGTCAGGTTAGCATATCCACCAACTGATACGTAATAAATTGCAAAAAGTGCCACGGGGGTTTGGTTATGTGACTACCAAATATTTGTTACAGTAATCAACTATCCATATCTTCTCGAACCTATTGCACAATGCCATGGGTTTGGTATTTAATAGTTTGGTTATAATGTTATACCATGTATACAAAGTTTGTTCTATTTCTTTGTAACATTGGAAAACTACCATATGTGCCAACTTCATGTTTTTTTACTTTGGATAGGGTTTAACTTAGAGGTCCAATAAATTAACAAAACATATGATCGTAATTGCACTATTCGATTTAATTCGAATAAGACGAATATGAAAGTTTTCTATATGGTTGTAACAACAACTCAAAACTTAGCATTATAAAATGATGTAAAAGGAAGTCGTAGCACCATTCAAACACAAGCCATTCCGATGAAGCCATTTAGGAAGAAACTCAAAGGCAAGTGAAGCCATTTCGGCGAAGCCATTCAAGAAGTAACTCGAAGGAAAGTGAAGCCATTCAGGAAGCAACTCGAAGGCAAGTGAAGCCTTTCTGGTGAAGCCATTCAAGAAGCAACTTGAAGTCAAGTAAGGCCATAATTCCAATGAAGCCATTCAAAGGCAATTCAAGCAAATCCAGAATGGTGTTGCAGTCCAGTTTTGAGTGTCAGGAGGTGTGGAGCCACTTCGCCATCAGGGAGTTGTGCAACTTGAAGTTATTGGTCAAGTTAGTTTTTGGCTTTCGAGAGGAATACGAAAGCTAAATTGGACACTTGAAGAGCTAAAACGAGAGTTTTGGCACATTCCAGATTCAATAGCAATACTTGTTCGTTAGTAGCAGTAGCGAATTCTGAAAAAGACTATACCTAAACTATGTCTCACCTAGTGAGGTGGAGACGAGGTAAATAATTAATGTATTGTTGATGCTCGAATGATTGATTTTAGTAGAGGTCAGCGTAATTGTTAGAGACTCTATATTTTGGTTGTAAATGACATGTCATTTGTAGAATGTCAAGTGAAATTGTGAGAGTTCTCTAAAGGGGAGCATTTCCATACTCACGAAATAGCCACAATTGTATCTGCAATTTTGATGTACCTCTTCTTATTGACTGAAATACGAGTGGCCTAACATTTTGAATAGGGCCCAAAGACGTAGCCAAGGAGGGGTGAAATCCGTCAACAATATCGGTGTCATTCTATTTGATGTTGCATGATTATGTGTGTCGTATCCTTATGGTTAACTTGCTTGGATGAAATAAATCACTATTTTGAAAGGGCCATTTAAAACTTTCCAAGTGTCAAGTAGCGATCTAATTCCACAATTTCAGATCATATTTTGGTATCAGAGCAAGTCCTCACCAAGTGTAATAATGGGTAAAAATGCAAGACAAATTTGATTACAGGAACTTGAAGACTTCAACCAGGAATTTCAACAGGAAAACACTACATTGTGGTGAATAGTGCAAGCTCTGCAAGAGGACAAGAAAAGACTACAGGGGAATATTGAAGCCTTGCAGAAAAGTTGAAGAAGAAATAATCCATCAATTCAAATTTCATTTAATTTAGATGAAAAATAAGTGTCGCCTCTTCATTAGGAGGATGAAGTAGTTCATCTCCTTTTACAACTCCAAGAGTGCAATTGGTAGAAGAACCCATTGGAAACTTTTCCTCACCTTCTGATGAATCCCCTTATGCACCAGCCTCACCAAGAAATGATTTGGAGAAGGAAGGGGCTTCCAAGAACCACGAGATTGGAGCATTTGAGTGGCATACCAGAGGAATGGGTATGACACTAATGAACAAAATGGGATATTAGCAAGGGCAAGGCCTCGACAAGCATGACCAAGGTAGGCTCCAACCAATCTCTATGCAAGAAAGGCCGAAACATGAAGGTTTGGGCTATGACCAATTGATATGTCACTGTTGTGGGAAGAGAGGTCACATTGTAGATCGATGTTGGTCCCTACACCCCGACCTGATGCCAAAGAAGCTGTAAGACCACAAAGGTAAACAAAAGAATCACTCTAGCAGTGATTCAAAAGGTGAGTGCTTAAATCAAAACTTTATCTTGAAAGTCATTAAAATGATTTATCCATGTACCTTTTGTGGGAGTAACACACATTATGTAAAGGAATGTTGGAAGCATAAGGTTTAAAAAAAAAACAATGGGTGCTAAAAGGAATAAGCCATAGAAAGATGACACGACACTACAAGTTAAGAAACATCCTGGAAAGACTTTACTTTCGTCAGACAAGGACTCAGCATCATCAAAACATAGCTCAGGAAAATAAAACAAAAAGACGGCCAATACAAACTCTGGAGAAAGAGTTTTTCCTCTTTTCAAGCTGAGAGGACATTCGAAGAACCCATGTTTGATGTTACCCCGTGAGACAACTCTAGCACAAGTAGAACCAAAGGCAACAAAAGAACCCGGAGCAAAGGAACATAACTCTCTAGAATATTCTCCTACTTGGAACTAGGCAGATTTTATATTGTATATATAAATGTGTGTCGGTAAATTGTCATCGCATCAGTAGGCCTAGTCGAGTCTTTAACTAGGGTCTAGATGGTTTTTTAATACTAATGTATGTTTGTAATAAAACTCATGTTTGTAATAAAATTTTGGAGGTCCAAAACTCCTTTTGTTGGGAGGTATGATCTAGAATGAAGGTTTTTAAGTCACGTTGAAGTTTTCTATATGTTTGAAGATCAAGATTGTCCTAGGCAAAAAAACTTTCCTTGACTTGTGCAAAAGTTTACTGTCTCAATTGCTTATGAAATCAGCACCAAGTCGAAGAGATCGACCCACTGATTCTAGTGGCGTCTCCGAATTTGCATATCGCCTATGTACAAGGGAGAAAACAACCATTGAAGATTTTCCTACAACTAGGTGACAAGACAAATTTACTACAAGTCAAAGTCAAAACATAGATGCTCGTCAATGCTCAAAGTTCTAGTTTACATTGTGGCAAGCCTAGATTTCGCCAGGTAGTTCATTCTAGTTTATCAAAATTGCTATTATTTGATGTGTTTTAATTGAGCCAGAAAAAGGGTGCTACATGGGCCAATGGATGGATGCCACGTGGCCTCTCCACAGCCTTTTAAACTTTGTTATGAGTTACAAGGTTCTATGAGATTCAAACTCTCAACCTCAACACTATCATACAATTTAATTGGAAACATGCCAACTACGGTTTTCTTGCAATCATAGGGAACATTGTTGATTAAACATGTTAGGAGATAGCACAAGGGGGTAAGTGAAAACGAAGGTATTAGTTTATGGCGCAAAGGTTTTTAACCATATGTCAAAAGTTTTTATATGGTGTGAAGCTATATGCTATATTTTTAACGTAGTGCAGAGTTTTTAGAAAACCATATATATTAAAAGACCATTGGAGCACATATGTAGAAACTATAGATTTCAACAACCATACAAAAAAAAAATTGTTACGATGGATCGGTCAATGTATGCGGGGAAGGAGTTAAACTACAGGAGGTGGCAATCCAATCAGCATGGAGTAAACAATTTTGAATGACATTAAATAACGTGGAGGTGGCACAATTATGTGGCACAGTTATGTGGCAAGGTAGGTAGAACAACGTGGAGGAGGTGGCATATGTGGCACGAATAGGTGGCACGAAGTCAACACCAAACCATTGGGGAGCAGTTCAATAGTTGACATGGGATTTTTCAATGTCATCAAACCACCAGAGTTATAATGATATACCAATCACATGTCACGAGAGTTATATTTATGCCACAGGGCTGCATTTTCTTTGATGCCAGGTTCGCATATTCGCTAACTAATACGTAATGAATTGCAACAAGTGCCACAGGGGTTGTGAGGTGACCTCCAAAGATTTGTAACAGTAATAAACTATCCATATCCTTGCCAACCTATTGCACAAAGCCATGGGTATGGTATTTAATAGGTTGGTTATAATGTTATACCATGTATACAAAGTTTGTTGTATGACTTTGTAACGTTGGAAAAATATCATATGCGCCAAATTCATGTTTGTTACTTTGGATAGGGTTTAGCTCTGAGGTCCAATAAATTAACAAAACATATGATTGTAATTGTGCTACTCAATTTAATTCAAATAAGCCAAATATCTAAGGTTGTTATATGGTTGTAACAACAACTCCAAACTTAACATTGTAAAATGATATAAAAGGAGGTCGTAGCACCATTCAAACTCAAGCCATTCTGGTGAAGCCATTCACGAAGCAACTTGAAGCTAAGTGAAGTGATTTTGGTGAAGCCTTTCAGGGAGTAACTCTAAGGCATGTCAAGCCAATTCGGTGAAGCCATTTAGGAAGCAAATTGAAGAAAGTCAAGCCATTCAGGAAGCAACTCGAAGTCAAGTAAAGCCTTTTCGGTGAATCCATTAAGGAAGAAACTCAAAGGCAAGTAAGACCATTAGAGTGAAGAAATTGAGAGGTAAGTCAAGTGAAACCAGAGTGGTGTTGCAGTCTAGTTTTGAGTGTGAGGAGGTGTGGAGCCACTGCACCATCCGGGAGTTGTGCAACTCAAAGTTATTGGTAAAGTCAAGTTTTGGCTTTCCATAGGCATACGGAAGCCAAATTGGGCACTCGAAGAACCGAAAGGGGGGTTTTGGAATATTCCATATTCAATGACAGTACTTGTTTGTTAGTAGTAGCAGCGAATTCGGCAGAACACTGTACCTGAACTGTGTCTAACCTAGCCAGGTGGAGACAAGGTAAATAATTAATATATTGTTGATGCTCGAATGCTCAATTTCAATAGAGGTCAGACTCATTGTTAGAGACTCTATGTTTTTGCGGTAAATGACACATTTTTTGTATAATGTCAAGTGAAATTGTGAGATTTCTTGGAAGGAGAAAATTTCCATACTAGGGAAATAACGAGAATTTTTTAACCAATTTTGTTGTACCTCTTCTTAGTCACTGAAATACGAGTGGCCTACCCTTTTGAGTAGGGCACTGATGCATAGCCCGGGAGGGGTGAACTCTGTCAACAATCTTGGTGTCATTCTATTTGATGTTTCATGATTATGTGTGTCGTGTCTTTATGGTTAACTTGCACAACTGGATTAAATCGTCGTTTTGAAAGGCCCATTTAGAACTTGCCAAGTTTCAAGTAGCGATCTAATTCTGCAATTTTAGATCATCTCTCCTAAAGAGTATATATAATTATAATATTCCTCATTCTCATCATTTACACACAATTCTCCTAAAAATGTAGGAAAATATGTTTAAATTAAATAATTAAATGTAACTTAGGGAACCAACTCCCTTGGTAAAGGAAACCCCTAGGTTAGATGCTCATGCATTAGGCATAAAATCTATTTTCACTTTAAAAGAGGTTTATATCTCAAGAGATTTAATCCCTCCTGACACTTGGATCTAGGCTGGGTTATAATATGCATCCAAATATATTTTTAGGTGCTTAAATGCTACATGTTATTACTTGAAGTAACACGCCTTACAATATTTTTTTAATAACTAAAATTGAAATTACTATTATTATTATTATCATCTTAAAAGTCTCATACCCTTCAATATGTGACAATAAAAGAATTACACCTTTATCTCATACTGACCTATAAAGATGCTCATATAACCATTATAATTTATCTTATTGAATATGTTTAGAAAAACCTCATCAAATGCCAAGGTGATCCAGATTTAAACAGGAACACAACAAAATACAGAGATAACCATATACACAAAGATGCAACGGAAATAATACTTCATTTCATTAATGGAAAATACTGAAATATGCTTACAACCAGAAATGGAAATAAACCAGCTAGGGCGATGGCAGCTTATCTCTGAGAAGAGATGTGTGGCTACATGCCTCTGAACTGTTCTGAACTGTGTTACAATGAGGCTCGAAGGCCTATTTATTGTTGAGAAACAATGGAAAACCCTTCACATTCCAAAACCTAACCCCAGAAGATGAAACGCCAAATTGTGGGCCCCGTTTTTGGGTAAGTTGGTACATCAACTTCCCGGGGTCGCGAATTGTTCGTCTTATCTCCGTTTGACGCGCATGATAGCCCGTTGGAAAGATCTCTCCGAGGACTACGACGGAAAAGACAATTTTTAGTCACAAAAAATCGCTGGCGGTAGATTTCCCAAAAA
>APFE030961524.1:56418-109893 GCA_000404065.3 Pinus taeda
GTCAGAACATGTATCTGATTCGGAAGCCTTCAACTCGGCCACCAATGACTGCTTGGTCCGACACTCACTTGTGTTATGAGTGGGACTCTTGTGGAACTCACACCACTTTCCTGTGTCCTTATTCGGCTTTGTGATGTTGTTCTTTTCTTGTGGCTTCGACGGGTTGTCTTGGGGCACCCGCCTTGGTTTTGTCCTTTGGGCTTCGGATTTGCATATCCAAAGTCTCGCTTCTTCTGTTTGAACTTCTGCTCGATTTGGACAGCATATCGGTATGCTGTGCCGAGTGAGGAGATGTCCAAGAACTCCTTCTCTTCCTGGATGTATCTATGTAGGCAACTGCGGTATTTGAGTACCAGATGTAGCTCAGAATCTTTGATACCCAACTATGTGCGAAGGGTGTGAAAGATGTTTGTGAACCAGGCACATCTTGGTCTCGTCCCTGCCGCAATGTGGTCCATTTGATGTATTTGTCCTCATAGCTTTTGACAGGTAGTACTGCTCCTTGATGGCATCCCGGAAGTCATTCCAAGTGGGTGCGGCTGAAAATAATGAGCCTGTACTTTCATCCTTCTGCTCGCAGTAGGTTTCCCACCAGTCCTTGACGTGGGGGGCTGCTTTGATAAGAGCGAAAACAATCTTTTCCCGACTTGAAAATTCATGAACAGAGAAATACCCATCTAACAGATTTAACCATTTGTCTACGGCATCTGCGTCTATTTTACCCTCGAAGATGGGGATTTCGAAATTAACTTGTACCTTAAAGGGCATGGCGTTTCCAGAGTCGTTGCTGGAAGCCGATGCGTCACCTCTAGGTAGCCGCTGAAGGATCTGCGCAAAGCTATCCATCATCGCCTTCCTTTGCCGCTCGAGTGCTTCTTCGAGCAAGATTTTGATAGGATCTCCTGCCCCCTCGTCTTTCTTCTCATCCGCCATGGGAGGCCGTCGGGATTTGCGAGGCTAGTATTGCAAAGGTTCGACTAGTTCAAGCCCTAACTCTTATATCCTGACCTCGTCGGGGACATGCAAAGAAAAAAACCGAGAAAAAGCAGACCGCTCTGATACCACTGATCCAGATTTAAACAAGAACGCAATAGATTACAGAGATAACCATAAATACAGAGATGCGATAACCATAAATAAAGAGATGCAGCGGAAATAACACTTCATTTCATTAATGAAAATACCGAAATATGCTTACAACCAGAAATGGAAATAAACCAGCTAGGGCGATGGTAGCTTATCTCTGAGAAGAGATGTTTGGCTACATGCCTCTGAACTGTGTTACAATGAGGCTCAAAGGCCTATTTATTGTTGAGAAACAATGGAAAAACCCTTCACATTCCAAAACCTAACCCTAGAAGATGAAACGCCAAATTGTGGGCCCCGTTTTTGGGTAAGTTGGTACCTCAACTTCCCGGGGTCGCGAATTAGTCGTCTTATCTCCGTTTGACGCGCATGATAGCCCGTTGGAAAGATCTCTCCGAGGACTACGATGGAAAAGATGATTTTTAGTCACTAAAAATCGCTGGCGGTAGATTTCCCAAAAAACGTCGTTTAGGGCCTCAAAACGGCTCCGGAAGTTTAGGACCCGAAAAACTGCTAAAAATAGTAAATTGTGCTATAATTAAGGAAACTGAAAAAAACTGCACGAAGCACTCGAGGGGATCCAAGTCGAATTAGCGGGTGGCCACCAGTATCCACTTGGATCACAAGGACTCAACACATTATTAACAATGATACATGTAACAATTATAATTGCGCCCAGAGGAGTTCTGCAACCCAATAGATGAGGAGGGAAATGTTGTCACGTAATGTTACATTAACATATGTGTGTTTGTGTGTCGGCTAATATATGTATATGGGAGAGATGTTGTGTGTAACATTACTATAAACAAATAATAATAGTGTTGATTTAAAAAACAATGTCGGCTATAAATAAAATACTTCAAGTTTGGCCTTTATTTTACATGAGACTTTATATAGTGAGACAAAGTAACTGAAATAATATATATATATATATATATATATATATATATATATATATAATATATATATATATATATATATATTATATATTATATATATATTCATATTAATTAGCTAAGATCTAATGGCCTATAGCATGCCTAGAAATGTGTAACCTAAGGTAGTGTAAACATTTAAACATGAAAATAAAGTAAAAATAATCCTATAAATATTAAATAATAAAAAGAATAAAAATGACCCATGGTTTTAGGAATCAATCATATTGACCTATGGTATTCATGCAGAATATAACATTTTTAAGAGGGAAATTAAAATAGCCTGGATCCATCTTAGTTTGATGTTTCAATCTATTTAGCGTGTAAAGCTAAAAATGATTTAATGGATATGTTATTCAGTGGGCATTAGGAAAAATGTAATTACCACTTTTTAGTAGGTTATATTGGTAAAATATAATACTATAATATTACAATTTACCTGATATTTCCCCTCAACACATCCACCTTTTATTCTAATTTTTGTCTATATTTGATGTTTAAAACTAAACAAACTCAATTCTAAAATTAGTAAGGGTAAGGAAAAATATTGAGTAAAATGTAATATTTAGGTTGGGGTATGATGGAAATATGAATAATAATATTATATTTTAATTAGTATTTCATAAAATGTAATATTTAGGTTTGGATATGATGGGAATATGAATAATAATATTATATTTTAAATAGTATTTCCTCCCACAGATGGCCACTTTTTATTGGGTGCTAGTGGTAATAAATATTTGATAACATATAATATTGCATTATTATATTTTATGCGAGATTTCCCATTAACTGATTCACTTTTTATTTAAAAAACTTCTTTATATTTGAGGTTCATAACTAAACTTGACTCCTATGTAATCATTTGATCCTAGTATGGTAGAGAGATGTTGTAATATTTGACATTTTCACTCAATAAAAGAAAAGAAATTTAGTAAAATAAAGTAAATAAAATAAAAACATAAAATTATAATTATAATTATAATTAATTATAAATAATGATTTAACCATAATAGATCCATTTTAATTCTCAATCTATCATGTAATACCCAATGATGCTCGACATTTACTTATTACCAAGTTTTACTATTTACTCCCAAGTTTTTCTTCTTTATCATGTTTTAACTTGGATTATTAAAGAATTAGGCTAAAAAGCGAGAACTGATTTTGGTAATTGTTAATTAAAAGAAACTTATCAGTTGTAAAAAGAACTGAAGAATCAATTTAATAACTCCTAAAAAACAGTTACAACGAGTTTCCCATATGATCGTCTAAAAAGGAAGTGACAGAACCCTGGAAGGGTTTGGAAAATAAGGGAAAACGGCTTACTGTGGAAAAGATTCCTTGAGCTGGATAATCGAAGGGTACAACACTAAAGTTGTGGATAATAGTCGAAGGGTGCAAGACTTGAGGCTCGACAGAGTCGTGTCTCCTAAGGTACCAAGACTTGAGGCTAGACAGAGTCGTGTCTCCTAAGGTACCAGACTGTCCTCATCCACTAATAGGATTTGGAAGAGAGTTGGAAAAAGGGGTAAGGTACCAAGACTTGAGGCTCGATAGAGTCGTGTCTCCTAAGGTACCAGACTGTCCTCATCCACTAATAGGATTTGGAAGAGAGTTGGATAAAAGGGTACCGGACTGTCCTCATCCACTAATAGGATTTGGAAGAGAGTTGGAAAAAGGGTGCAAGACTTGAGGCTCGACAGAGAGTTGGAAAAAGGGGTACCAGACTATCCTCATCCACTAATAGGATTTGGAAGAGAGTTGGAAAAAGGGTGCAAGACTTGAGGCTCCACAGATTCGTGTCTCCTAAGGTACCAAGCTGTCCTTATCCACTGACATGATTTGGAAGAGAGTTGGAAGAGCTCGGAGGGGGATATAGGATTGGAAGAGTTTGGAGGGGAATTCAAGACGTAATTTCCACCATTGACATGAGGTGGAAGAGAGTTGGAAAAGTTCGGAAGAGGATTCTAAACATAATTGCCAGATCCATGGTTGGGTGGTGAGACCTTATAGATGAATATTATTGCCACAACAAATCATATATTAACATACAGAGATTGCTACCCTAGAACTGTGGTGTAAGGAACAAAGAATCATAATTCAACATAAAACTTAAATATATATGAATATCCACGAGATGGATATAGTATTTGAGGCAACCAATCCAACCTTGGAAATCAAACGCTAGCTGCATCAAAACTTCTCAAGTATGAAATAGCGAATCGTTGAAAATGGTATGACCATGAGATATACATATACAAGACATTAATTAGAAAGAACTATGTAAGTACAAAACTCAGCGAAAACCCTTATCGATATTTTCAAGTTGATATCATCACATTTTGAAAGGGTCCTTCATTCGCCCACAAAAACTATAGTAATACAAGTGTAGTCATAGCCTTCTAGCCGACATTATAACCTTAAAATATCCTAATGAATTAAAATGGCACAACCCTCAAGTAATGAGGCCTGTGGTCTGAAAACGCAATAGCCAGGATCAGCCTGAAAGAGTACCGACCTAAAAATCGAACGCAGCAACTGATGTAAGAGAGGGGTTTCATTCCAAATCTCCTTTGAAACATGAACAGTCATACCACAACTTGAAATACCTGCGAACAAGAGATGCACTAGATTAGACACGGAAATCAAATCGGGAGGAAATAATTAGCAGTGAAATCCTGAGTAGAGGACAAGTTACCTGAGAAAGGTTGCTAAGGATGGAATTCATAAGATACCTCACAAAGCCAGAGGTGCCATTAGGGTACTCTGTCTCCAATACCTTTGCTTTTCTCTTAACCTCCGTGGGTACTCTCTCTGCTGCTTTTGCTTCTGATAGCACAGGATCCGGATCTGCCTCTGATGCCTTTGCCTTAAGTGCTTCCCGGAGAGGAACACATCTTATCTCTTACTGCCTTACCTCCATCCAAGCAAAGTCTATAAGGGTAGGCAAGAGGAGCCGCTACAAGGTCAGACTAAGCCGTGTCTAAAGCTGCCAACACGGATAATGATACCAGAAAGGCGTAATTGTAAGAATGACAGACTATTACGTAAGGAAGCGAAAATGGATATTATTATCTATGAACATTGGTATTTCCGGAGCTCTCCCTAGTGTGGTTAGTTGATTGGATATCGCCATATCCCCCCATAGGATGAAGCTATACCCCGCTGATATAGTGATTCAATGGGGCATTAAGGGGAAAAGAAACCCAGATCCATACATGTAGGCCAGTTTATCTCATTGAAAAAACTTTCTTGGGTAAAAATAAATAATTTAAAAAAAACCTAGAAGACTCCATCATATTTAGATGTCTTAATCAGATTTAGCGAATCTTTCATGTACTCAAGTGCACTATTGACAATATTGTCCACAAATTACGGATTGTTTAAAATATATACATTTGCATTGCGTATTGTCGGGGAAGTGATTCTTCATGAATCCGCCCAGTATTTCTATTGTGTATAGAAAGGAGTGCCTAATAATAACGATAGTGACGATATACATTATCATATGCCAACTGACAAATTGTACTCTATTTCACCGAACCCTGTTTCATTGCATCTAATTCAAGAGGTTCAAGACCCTTATTCATGGGGTCGTTTGACGCAGCTTCTATGTCTTCTTCCTTAATTGCATTTTTTGGGAGTATTTCTTCAGAAATGGGAAGCGCCTCCGAACAATTTTCATCCGTTGAGGCCTTGCCATCCTTCAATTTTCCCCACAGAACAGCGTACAACCCTATTGCGATCACAACTCCTCCCAGCAGACTGTACTCAGTGGATCAAATCATTAATTTAGCAACATGTGTTTTGAAATATTCTGGAAAATTTGATTTACTGTAAGTTAGATTTTCGAAACATTCTGAAATCTGCAACCTATCTTAGCTTAAGTTAATTAAATTTCCAAAATATTTCAAAATCTTCTAGCAGAAATTACAAACCTGCCCAAATAGATGTTTTCAGAGAGAATAGCAGATCCCATGATTGCCGCGATTACCATCATCAACGGACTGAATGCTGTGGTAAATACAGGCCCTTTTACGCGGATGCACAGACCTTGCACATAATATGCCACCGCTGATGCCACAATCCCCTGCGCCCACAAATATTAATTACTCTACGCTGATGCCCTAATCTTGAATTCATTTTCGATCGAGAAGACCAGAAAAACACGTACAGAGTAGACTGCAGTCAAAAGGTTGATGTCCCACCCTAACGCCCACTGTGAAGGATCACGTACGAGAGCTAAGCTCAGAACTGTTGCCTGTAATGTCCCTAGAAAACATATTAAGGCCGCAAGTGAAAGTTGAGCAGGATATTTTTTGAGGACTGCAGACTGCACATTCAAAACCATGAAGTAGAGTGGTAAGAAGTTGTCACAGTGATAATCAGTGACAGAAATCTTTATCTAAAATGCAATGAATTTAATGGAGCGAAGTTTATTGTTTCATTTTTATCATATTTTTAAATATTTTGAGAATTTGCAATCGATTAATCAAAATCACGTTTTCCTATTTTTTTAATATTTTCAAAATTTGCAATTAAGTTAAATATTTTCAAAATTTGCAATTTATTACCAAATTTTTTTTAGTAGAAATCATATAGCAAAATTGTTTAGCCAATATTTTTAGAATTAGTGTGATTTATATCAGCACGGATGCTGATAAAAAGATAAATTTTGATAGTCCTTTTTCTCTCATCTTTATCTCATTTTGATGATCTCATCTTGATGATGAACTACACTGTAGGTCAATAACAAAATTATGTTATGTAATTTATACAGCCAAGAAAAAAATAAAAAAATAAAAATAATAATAAAAATAAATAATATGATCAGATTATTGAAGAAACCTGAATTCAGAAATTTACAATCAATTTAAATTCATACAGTCATATTAATAAAAATCACCTGTAAGATAAACACAATTGACCACGCAAAAGTTGCGCCAAACATCAAAAGAGAGCCCATGATCCAGTCTTTACTACCAGTGGCAGTTGCTGCTGGTGCAGTTGTCTGGTTATGGTCGGAGGATTGATGATGTAGAAACCAGAACATGCGAACAATAGGACCTTTGTATAACGTCATCAATATTGTTCCCCCTACGCCCACAATGGTTCCCACCACCTTTGCTCCGCTGCGTACATTTCTTATATTCACGCTCTCCATCCTGCGCAAAATACAGATTTCCGATCAGACCATTGGATGCAAAAGAAAATAAAAATAAAATGAACAAGTATCTCTGTGTTTATTGTTTGCAGGGAGCGATGTGATTTGCTTACCTCAACAGGAGAGCAATCACAAAAGTAATACACGGGAGTATATTACTGACTGCACACGCATATGTTGGAGAAGTTAATTTCAAACCCAGGTAAGAGAAATTCTGGTCTATCACAGGCCTGTGGACATGCATAAAGAATATTCCATATTTCATTTAAATTTCTCGCCAAGAATGTTTACGAGCATTATCAGAGATTGAGGGGATGATATGAAACAAAAGCAGCCTAAATAATACATACCCCAACAAGCCCAGCACAAAAATTTGGCAGAAGATGTAAAATGTGAGTTTCGGCCGCACCTTCCTGCAATGTACCGTGTGTTAGTTGTAAATCTAAAGGCAGTAAAGAAAAATCACATTAAAATGAAGCACTCCATTAGGATTATTGATTGGTTTAATATATAATATATATAGTCCTGGTGGGTGTGATGAATAAAGGTATTAAAACGGAACTTGTTTAAATTTGAAGCCTTAGAATATGTATGTTTTTTTTGTAAACTTCAATAATAAGATAATTAAGTAAAGATGTGTTGTTGTTTTTTTTGTTCTTTTAAGAGAGGGGTTTGTCATAATTCCAAATATAAGTTTTATGATAAAATATTATTAAGAAGCTACATCTTTAAATCTAAAAAATGCATCTTTAAATCTAAAGAGATAGAATATCTATATTTTTTTTAGACATTTAGCTCAGAGATAAATCCTTTGTCTCACCTAAAAAGTCTCTCATAATTCCTAACACAAGTCTTCATAATAATACTATAATAAGATACTATTAAAAAATCACATATTTTATCTCTTAAGTAACTGTGCAGAGATGCAGAGATAAATCCTTTGTCCCATTTAAAATAATCTCTCATAATTCCAAACACAAATCTCCATGCTATAATACTATAATAAAATACTATTAAAAAATCACATGTTTTATCTCTTTAAACTTTAGCAGTGAAATGGCTGGGCAGAGATATCTACCTTGTAAAAAGTCTTTCATCATTATTCCCAATACAAGTCTCCATGAAAAAATACTATTTACAATGGTAAATACTATTTACTATTTCCAAAAACATTAAGCATTATGCAAAGACAAAACATAATAGTCAGTCTGATCTACACATGCATGATTCCAACCTCAACATATCTGAAAACATGAATGGTTAGCTAGGGATCCCCCTTGATACCTTTCAAGGAAGAAGGCAAAAGGAGCAAGCACAACTGTAGCCACGACCTGCCTGTACACAACAAGCACAAAGTGACTCATCCCTCTATTGAGAGACACTTTACCGATGACATTCATGCCTGCGTATCCAAACTGCAGGGATATCATCGCTATATAAGGCGTTGATTTCTCAAGTAGCTTCCCCATTGATAATTAAATCAAACCTGCAAAATCCTTCAAAACCCTCTACTAGTAACCAATTAACACTGTAACTTCTCCTGCTCCCCTCCCCTATGTAATTAACTTTAGGGCGCCATCTATATTTATACGTGAAAAAAACCAGAAGTACAGATAAGATTTGCGAATCCAACATTGCTCGAATAATTTGCTCAATGACCAAACTTGGTAGAAAACGGTCATCTACTTTCGAGAAACGAATCACATATGGGCATATCGGCATTTTGCATGTGCAATATTTGTAAAATTAATTCATCCCCCTCAGAACCCACCCTGGACCAGCACTTTTAAATAATAATAGAGCAGACTGCGGTGGATGATGCGTCAGTAAGTGGAGGCAGAATAAGAGAACAAAATGCAGATACGTGCGCGCTGACGCTTATGAGAAAGTGCTAGGATGTGACACAGAAGATCAATGGATTTCCGGGGGAAGAGATCAGATGGAATCCACGATCGATGGCACTACCCACTTTTGTTGGAAAATTCATCCGAACAGCTGACAGCGACTATCCTTGTGATACACAAGTATTGCTGTCATCGTTGTGGCAGACATGTAAATGGTAAGTAAATTGTTGTACATAAGGAAATTAGCACAATCACATTTATTAATCTGGTTAATATATGTTTGTAGGTTTATATCAAGTATATTTACAATTACATTAGTAAATATGGTTGATATATGTAGATAGGCTTACATAAACCACATTAATAATTATTAGCTGTATAATGTAAAGGTAGTTATTAAAAATTAAATAAATATTTATAATTTTTCCAGATTAATCACATAGTTGGGATTGGGTCCAAGTTTGGAACCAACTCATGTGGTTCATCCTCATGGCAAGGTGAGAAATCATTCATGTGGTTCATCCTCATGACAAGGTGAGAAATCATTCATGTGGTTCATCCTCATGACAAGGTGAGAAATCACTCGATGAAGAAATAATTAGCATGTATGCATCATTGCCCAGAAATAGTTATTAGAAAAGATAACGGTTGGTTAATTTGTTATTATTTCAGTGATTTTTCACTTTGCCCTTAGGATAAACCACATTAGTTGGTTTGAAACCTAGACCCAATCCCAATGATGTGATTAATTTGAAAAAATGATATATACATGATGGATCACAAAAGTCTTAGATCTAACATATTTATAATTGTTAATAATGATATAAATAATAATATGGTTATTATATTAATATTATACTCTATATTAATATAATACTATGTTTTCATATAATATTGTATTAATGGTTATATTTCAAACTATAACATAATGAACATAATATTTTAAACCAAGGGATTAATAAACCCAAGGAATTTGTATTATAAACCCAAGAGAGCTAAATAAGTCCCTAGGATTACTATTATAAATATTGTGAATAATAGTATACCTTGGGAATATGAACACTTAGATTAATAAATGAAAGGGATTGATATCATAAACACAAAGGAATCATAAACCAAGAGATAATAAACCAATGAGAATAATATTAAACACGAGGAATTAATATTATAAACTAAAGGGATTTAAACCCTAAAATAAACATTAAACTCTAAGATTAATATTATAAACCCTAGGATTAACATTATAAGCATATGCTATTAAGAAACCTAATGGATTTTCAACCCATGGGAATAACATTAAACCTTATGATTAATATTAAACCTTAGGAACATAAACCCTAAGATTAATAAACCCAAAGGATTAATACTATAAACCCAAAGAATTATAAACTTAGGGGGTTAATATTAAACCCTAACATTAATATCATAAACTCAAGGTATTAATAAACTCATTGAATTAAAATTAAAAACACGAGGGATTATAAACCCAAGGGAATAACATTAGCCCTAGGATTAACATTAAACCCTATGAATATAAACCATATGATTAATATTATAAACCCAAGGGAATAACATGAGGACTTAGGATTAACATTAAACCCTAGGAATATAAACTATAGGATTAATATTACAAAATTTTTATAAACCGTATGATTAATATTATAATCCCAAGTTTTTAATACTAAAAGACCAAGTGATTATAAGCCCAATGGACTAATATTAAACCCAAGATATTAATATTATAAAACCAAGGGATATAGACCCGAAGATAAATATTATAAACCCTAAAATAAACATTAAACCCGAAGAATCATATCATGAACCTTACAATTAATGTTATAAACTCAATGGATTAATATTAAAAACCCAAGGGATTATAAACTCAAGGGAATAACATTGAATCCTACGATGAATACTAAATGATAGGAATATAAACCCTAAAATCAATAAGCCCACTAGATTACTATTGTAAACCTTAGGATTAATATTATACCCTAGGAATATAAATCATATGAGTAATATCACAAACTTAAAGAATTTATATTATAAACCAAATGGATTATAAACCCAAGGGATTTATATTAAGCCCTAGGATTAATATTATAATCTTTATCAATAATATTATACCCTAGGATTATACGGCGAAAGTGGGACTGCTACGCGCGCGACTGCAACCCGCGATCCAACCTCGGCCAGGGCCGCCTGAACGAGTTTCAACATGGACCCTCCGGACCCATCCGGTGGGGACCCGGAGCTGCAAAGAGCCTTCTCCATTCTGGTAAAGTCACTCCCTCCGCAAAGACCTAGACCAGCAGCAACAAAGTTTGTGAAGAAGCTTGATGTATTACAGGAATTTCAACTGCCGCCTACCATCCCACGCATGGCATCCATTTCCCTAGCAGAGAAAGGATTGATTGGGTAATTTACAGGATTGTGGCCATCACCCAGAACAGTGCAAAGGTGGGTTGAAAGAAACTGGTCGGACAAGATCCAGGGTAAAATATCCATCAGATTCTGTGGCAGAGGATATTTTACTTTTCATTTCGAAACCAAAGAGGACAAAGACCTAATATTCATAAATGGGCCTTACTTTATGGACTCCAGGGGTCTCTACCTCAACAAATGGACCCCGGATTTCGATCCAGAACTTGATATACCGAATGTTGTTCCAGTCTGGGTCAGATTGCCGCACCTTCCCCTTCACTGCTAGGGGGATGACTCTGTCAAAGCAATAGGAAATGCGGTTGGAAAATACATAGATCGCAGTGAACCTGAAGACAACATGTAGGCGTGTGCGCGGATTTGTGTTGAAGTCGATCTGGGCCGAGGACTTCCGGAAGCGATCAAATTGAAAGTTGATGACTGGTGCCACATTCAGCAACTAGATTACGAGCATATACCCTTCAAATGCAAGGTATGCCATGAATATGGACATTTTGCAAATAGATGCGCTAAAATAGTTAATGTAGATTCTGGTGAGCAGGGTGGGCAATGGGAAACTGTAGAAAGGAAAAAATCATCTCCTCCTCTCAAGTCTATGGATCCTGATGCCCCTGGTCCTTCCCAGCAGCATCCTTCCTCCCCTCCGCTGATTCCCGATCCTCCTCTCCCTCCATCTTCTAACCCCTTCGCGATCTTCTCTGAGGCAGAATCAGGGCGTGATGTCCCTTCCACAGATCCCCCTCTTCAACTTTCCCCTCCTCTCATCATGCAGCCCTCTCCAGACCTCCCCTCTTCAAGGATTACCAGGTTTTCTTCAAAGGAACATGGAGCGCCCAGTGATGTCCCTAAAAAGCAAGGGCCTGACAAGAAATCAGCCAAGCAACAGAGGGATAAAAATGCTCAGAAAGACATAGCACTGGGCACCCAAACTCCAATAGAGACCTTCATTCTTGGACACTTGGAAAAAGAAAACAGTAACAAAGGCCATGAGAGGCGAGCACCTCTCCATGTAACCAGTAAATCATGATGAAAATACTATCTTGGAATAGTAGGGGCTTAGGGCACCCCTCCAAGCTAGCTACCCTCAAGGACTTAATTCACAGTGAAAACCCTGAAATTGTTCTTATTTAAGAAACAAAGCAAGATCAATCAGAAATAAGTAGAGTAATTAGCCAGCAAAAGCATTTTAATGGATGCATAAGCGAAGCAAGAGGAGCCTCAGGCAACATATTAACTATATGGGATAGCAATAAATGGATGTGTGACTCCACCAGCATTCACCAGAACTGGATTAAAATCACCTTAGAAAGTAAAACTGGAGGCTCAAAGGTAACAATTTATAACGTATATGCTCTGAATCAGTACAAAGAGAAAGAAGTGTGTTGGAACACATTGGAAGCAAGTATAGAAGAAGAGCAGAACAACAATCTCATTATAGCAGGAGATTTAAATCTGGTGATGCATGCTAATGAAAAAAGAGGAGGAAATTTCACTCCTGATCCATCTAGAAGTTGACTAGAGGCCATCATGCAGGAGCACGATCTTGTTGATATCAGACCCAAAAATCGTAGGTACACCTGGAGCAACAGAAGGATTGGCGCCGACAATATCATGGAACGACTTGATAGATTCCTTGTATAGCATATCTGTCTACCTTCTCTACAAGTCACTCAAACATCCTCAATGTCTCTGCGTCTGACCACTACCCAATAAAGCTTACTCTTCATAGTCACTGTCAGCTAGGGCCTATACCCTTCAAATACTGCGCCATTTGGAACCGTATCCCAGCTGCAAAAGATGTGGTGCGACAGACTTGGGTTCAACATGTAGAAGGCTCGCCAAATTATATTTGGGAGACAAAATTGAAGAGAGTACGACAGGCTTTAAAAAATTGGGCAAGGAACAATTATCAAGAGCCCGAGAAGAATAAAAAGAAAATTAAGCAAGATCTTGAGGAAGTGCAGCAAAGAATCGAAGTGCTTGGGCTATCTCAGCAAGCTAAAGAACAAGAAACTAGATTATACTCACAAATGAGTCAAACTATTAGGGACGAAGAAACAAAATGGAGGCTGAAATCAAGGCAACTTTGGTTGCAGGAGGGAGACAAAAACACATCCTATTTCCACAAGCAGGCCACTGTTCGAAAGGCCAGAAATACAGTGAGCAAGATAATGGATAATGAAGGGAATTGTTTCAACACTCAGGCGTCTATAAAGGAAGCAGCTACCAAGCATTTTAATAATCTTCTGACTGAGGACAAAGGTGTGGAGGATTACTCAAGCATGCTTCAGCATTTGTTTAAAGGAGTCACACAAGAAATGAACAGCAGTCTCAGAAAAGAAGTTGAAGAAGAAGAAATCCAAGCAGCAATTTGGAGCTTACACCCAAATAAAGCTCCAGGACCTGATGGATTTCCCATTTTCTTTTATTGAGAATACTGGCAGATGATCAAAAAAGACCTCTTAAAGATGATTCGTTGGGTACTAAAAAAAGGAAAAATGGGGGGATTTACCAACTCCACCTATCTGGCTTTAATTCCAAAAGAGAATTAACCTTCCACTTTTTCAAGATTTCGGCCAATCTCTTTATGCAACTCAACATATAAAATAATTTCAAAAATTCTAGCATCCAGGCTTAAAGCTCATCTACCATCCTTGATCTCTGAAAATCAAGGGGGTTTTCTCCCCAATAGGCACATCACTGACTCTATCCTTCTTGTGCAAGAGGCCATCCACTCGAGCTTAAGCAGAAAAGAGAAAGGGTTTGTTCTAAAGCTGGACCTTGCAAATGCTTTTGATAGGGTAAGACACACCTACCTGTTTGTTGTTCTTCATAAAATGGGGTTTGATCCCTCCTTCATCACAATGGTCAAATCTTGTATAATGGAACCATGGATCTCCCCTTTGATTAATGGAAGATCGTGTGCAGCCTTCCAATCTTCTCGTGGCCTCAGACAAGGCTGCCCCCGATCTCCTTACTTGTTTATCCTTATGGCTGAATCTCTCAGTCAAACCTTGGACTATAACCGGAGAATAGGTCTAATCACTGGCATCAATATTAAGCAAGGAACAAAGAACATCAAGCATTCTTAATTTGCAGATGACACTCTCCTAATAGGAGGAGCATCCATCACTATAGCAAGGCGCTTTAAGAAGATTTTGGACCAATTCATGGATTACTCAGGTGGGAAGGTCAACCAGATAAAAAGTTGTATATATGGTTGGAATACACCAAATCATACCATCCACAAAATTGCAAGCATATTTGGAGTCTCCTGCAAACTAGTCTGGAACCATTTCTCCTATTTAGGGATGCCAGTAAGTTTGGGACGGTTGAAAGCTGATGCCTGGAACAAAATCCTCGACAAAATAAAGAGAAAAGTGCAACAATGGGGCACCATGTGGCTGAACCCAGCAGGACAACTAGTTCTTCTAAAATCAGGTATAGCTTCTCTTCCCATATATCATTTTTCCTTGTATCAAGCTCCAGCTATTTTCCATTAGAAAATGGAAAGAGCCCTCAGGCATTTTCTTTGGCAAGGAGGGAAAATGGATAAGAAAAAATTCAATCTTGTAAGCTGAAAGAATATAATCCAATCTCAGGAAAAAGGAGGATTAGGCATCAGATCACCAAAATTGCTAAACTTAGCCCTTGGAGCTAAAATCGTATGGAGGATGATCACAGGGCCTACAACGTGGTGGAAGAAGATCTTAGAGGCAAAATATCTGAACTGCACAAGGCAGCGACTCCTGGAGACTAATATTCCCAACAGAGATAGTACAAAAATTTGGCAACTTTGCAAGAAGGCTATTAACTTTATGTCTCAGAATATCTTAAAGGTCCTAGGAGGGGGGAGCAGTATGAACTTCTCCACAGACAGAATTTTAGGGCAGCATCCCATTGGAACAAAGAGGGAGGCAATCCCTACTATAAACTAGCTTAATGGCAAAGGAATACTGCACTTGGCCCAAATATCACAATGGGACAATCACTCTCAAGCATGGATAGGATGGAAATTCTCGGATCATCCCAGGGAGTTAGACACTAGTCTCACTGCCCTAAAGAAGCTCCTACATAACAAAGCCCCGGTCCAAGGCATAAACGATGGATATCGTTGGGACCCAACTGGAACTCAATACACGGTTGAAGCTGGTCATCAATTTCTTTGTGACAACACTTTCCAACAGGAAATATGGAACCAAAGGAAAATCGTATGGAGAGTAGAAGCACCTCCCAAAGTTAAGTTTTTCATTTGGCTGCTCCTGAAAGGAAAAACATTAACCACTGAAAATTTAAAGAAAAGAGGCATAATGGGGCCATCCAGGTGCCCAAACTGCTGTAGATCAGAGGAAACAATGCAGCACTTATTTATAGAATGTCCGGTGGCTGACGAGTGTTAGAAGAAGATGGCCTCAATAGGGGAAGCACCCTGGGAGCCTCAGGCAACTATTGTAGAAACGATTCACAAATGGAGGAAGAATTGTCCATGGAGAGAGAAAAGAAGTAAATTGGCGCAAAGGGTATGGAACATCATTCCTCTAACTCTCTTATGGCACATATGGTTGGCAAGAAATGGAAAGGTCTTCCAGGAGAAAGGCTGCAACACCAGGATAATGTGCCACAAGGCTAAAATGTTAGCGGTAGAGACAGTCACAAATCATACCAGAGGCAAAATTGATGCAACAAATTATAGTATGGAAGAGAGAAATTAGCTTAGCTATGTATTTGAGAACATTGCTAGCACTCAGGAAACAAACAAGGGAAGGACAAAAATGAAAGAAACTAATAGCGCATGGAAAATGAGATTAAAGGATGAGGAATTTTTGAACTGGCTGAGAAATTGTAACAGGTTCTGCTTATTTTTTGACGGTGCTTCTAAATTGAACCCGGGCCAAGCCGGGGTAGAGGGCCTAATCTGCAACGCAAATGGAGAGAGCATTCTTCATTTCGAATGGGGGCTAGGAGAGATCTCCAACAACAGAGCATAGGGATTAGCACTGTATTAAGGCCTCACACAGCTACGAAAGTTAGGGATAAAAAAGGCAGTGGTTTTTGGGGACTCAGCAATAATTATCAGGCTTATGGTGTAGCGACAAAGCACGCCAAATATACTTCTTCAACAGATAAACCACCGGAATCAGATCCTCCATGCATCAATGGAAGAAATCGCGTACTACCACATCCTACGTGGATTGAATAAGGAGGCCGATAAGCATGCCAATAGGGCATGCGAATGATCCAAGGGTAGCCTAAGCTGTAACAACACCGTTTCATTTCAACCATTACCATGAGTCCACAACATTCAGTCAACAGCAAGTGTACCATAGCTGACAGAATCAGTGACATCAGACAAGTAATCAGTGTCGATGACAGAGCAGGTAAGATGGGCAGGATTTGGCTCAGAAATGTGATCAGGACATCGCTTCAACGCATGGGAAACAAGAGAAATCCAGGAGAAAATTGTCCTTATAAATTGATCCTCAAGGAAGTCCCTAGCTCCTCCAGCACAAAGCAGAATGAACCAAATCCAAACCCAGAAGAGTCCACAGCTAGGAAGATTAGACATATAGAGACAGATTAAATATGTTTTGTAGCTGTAAATTTTGGTGTTTACAATATGTAAGGATTTACAGTAGTGTAGGAAGCTTTAGAGGCAGAAACACTAGAACAAGGATCAAGGAAGGGACCTTTTTTGTAATTCCTTTGATCCATGATGTCCAGGAAGCACTGTATGCTTGGAGAACTGACTCTTTTTTTCAGTCTATAATATAGCAACCGAACCTTGTCTAAAAAAAATATTATACCCTAGGATTATGAACCCTTAGATTAATAAATCCAATGGACTGATATTATAAACCCAAGGCAATAATAGAAACAAAGGATTATTACTAAAAACTCAAAAACACAAAGAATTAATATTGTAAACCCAAGGTATATAAACCTTAAGATAAATATTATAAACCCTAAAAAGAACTTGGTTCACCATGGTTGATTTTCATATTCAGACAATATTTGTCACAATGTAATGTTGTACCATGGTTGACCAAGATTTATTTTCATATAGAGAGAATCTTTGTCACAATCTGATGTTGGACCATGGTTAAGCATGGTTGACCATGACTGACCTTGGTGGACCATGGTTGATTTTCAAATTGACAATGTTTGTCACAATGCAATGTTGGACCATGATTAACCATTAATGACAATGGATGTGACAATGTGATGATGAACCAGGAGACAATATTTTTCATAATGCGTCCATGGACATTGATGATTATTGACCATGTTTCACCATGGTTGATTTTCATATTGAGACAATCTTTATCACACTGCGACATTGGATTGGACCATGGTTGGTAATAATTGACCATGGTTGACAATGGTTGATTTTCATATTGAGACAAAACTTATCACAATGTGACATTGGACCATGGTTGACAAGGATTGACCGCGATTGATTTTCATTTTGGGATAATCGTTGTCAAAATGCGACATTTGACCATGGTTGACCATGATTGAAGCTCGTTTATCATGGTTGATTTTGATATTAAGGCAATCTTTGTTACAATGTGATGTTGGACCATGGTTAACCATGAATGACTATGGTTGATGATGGTTCAAAATGGTTGAACATGGTTGATTTTCATATTGAGACAACCTTTGTCACAATATGACATTGGACTTTGGTTGATCAGGGTTGACCATGATTATAAACCAAAGGGATTTCTATTAAATCCTAGGATTAATATTATAAACCCTACAAATAATATCAGACCCTAGGAATATGAACCCTTAGATTAATAAGCCTAAGGGATTGATATTATAATGCAAAGGGACTAATAAATGCAATGGATTAACACTAAAAACTCAAGGGATTATAAAACCAAAGAGAATAATGTTAAATCCAAGGATGTAATATTAAAAACCCAATGTAGATAAACCCCAAGATAAATATTATAAACCCTAAAGTAAACACAGTTGACCATAGTTGACCATAGTTGATTTTCATTTTAACAAAATATAATTAACCCATGAGATTTAAATTAAACCCTAGGATTAATATTAAAAACTTTGTGAATAATATTATACCTTAGGAATATGAACCCTTAGATTAATAAACCTAAGGTATTTATATCATAAATGAAAGGGAATGATAAACCCATGGGAATAATATTAAACACAAGGAATTAATATTATAAACCGAAGTGTTATAAACACTAAAATAAACATTAGACCCTAAGATTAATATTATAACCCTTAGGATTAACATTATAAATGTATGCAAATAAAAACCCAAGTGACAATATTAAAAGACCCAAGGGATTTTAAACGAAAGGGAATATCATTAATCCTTAGGATTGATATTAAATTGTAGGAACATAAACCCTAAGATTAATAAACCCAAAGTCTTAATACTATAAATCCAAGGAATTATAAACTTATAGGATTTATATTAAACCCTAAGATGAATATAAAACTGAATGGATTAATAAACCCAATGGATTAATATTAAAAATCCAAGGGATTATAAACTCAAGGGATTATTAAACCCTAGGATGAATATTAAACTATAGGAATATAAACCCTAAAATTAATAAACCCAAGGGATTAATATTGTAAACCCTAGGATTAATATGGTACCCTCAGAATATAAATCGTATGATTAATATTATAAACCTAAGGAATTTATATTACAAACTCAATGGATTATAGACACAAGGGATTTATATTAAACCCTAGGATTAATATTATAATAATAATAATAATAATATCCATTTTTAAGGTCACAGCCAAGCGAGACACTAAATTGGTGTATGAGACCCCCTTGTTTGTGGGACAAGGGACCCACCTCCGCGCAACGATTTGACTGCTAAGTCTACGAAGGCATACATACTCTACCCCGCCTTTGATTTTCAACCTGTGACCTATTAGAAGGAAACACATGATCTTAACCATTAAACCCACTCAAGTTGTATAAACCCTATCAATAATACTATACCCTAGGAATATGAACCCTTAGATTAATAAACCTAAGAGATTGATATTATAAATCCAAGGCAATAATAAAAACAAGAGATTAATACTAAACACCCAAAAAGACAAAGGATTAATATTGTAAACCTAAGGTATCTAAACCATAAGATAAATATTATAAATCCTATATTAAACTTGGTTTACCATGGTTGATTTTCATATTGAGATAATACTTCTCACAATGCGGACCATGGTTGACTATGGTTGATTTTCATATTGAGAGAATCTTTGTCACAATGTGACATTGGACCATGGTTAGGAATCGCTGAACATGGTTGACCATCATTGACCATGGTTGATTTTCATATTGACATAATATTATAAACCCCATGGATTATAAACACCAGAGATTTAAAGGAAACCCTAGGATTAATCTTATAAACCTTGTGAATAATATTATACCTTGGGAATATGAACCCTTAGATTAATAAACCTAAGGGATTTATATCATAAATGCAAGGGAATGGCCTGCCTAGGGTAGCTCAAGTGGCGATGGCCATGGAAACGAAGTCTCACCGAATCAGAGATCTTGGGTTTGAATCTTGTGCTACCCTCCTCCCATAGCGCGGTGAATAATGGACATGTAAACATGAAAATCGAAGAGTCCTCCCAAGCTTAACAAAAAAGAAAATACAGCAAAATGATAAACCCATGGGAATAATATTAAGCACAAGGAATTAATATTATAAACTAAAGAGATATAAACACTAAAATAAACATTAAACCCTAAGATTAATAGTAAGACCCTTAGGATTAACATTATAAACCGAAGCAACAATATTGAAAACCCAAGGGAATAGCATTAAACCTTAGGATTAATATTAAACCATAGGAACATAAACCCAAAGGATTAATACTATAAACCCAAAGGATTAATACTATAATCCCAAGGAATTATAAACTTAAGGGATTAATACTAAACCCTAAGGTTAATATTATAAGCCATAGGGTTAATATTAAAACCTAGGAATATAAACCCTATCATTAATATTAGAAACCCTATGATCAATATTATAAAACCAAGGATTAATAAACCCATTAGATTAATATGAAAACACTAAGGGATTATAAACCCAAGGGAATAACATAAAGCCTAGGATTAATATTAAACCCTAGGAATATAAACCCTAAGATTAATATTATATACCCAAGTGATTAATACTATAAATCCAAGGAATTAATAAATTGAAGGGATTAATATTATAAAATAAATGTATTATAAACTCATGAGGATAATTTTGAACACAAGGAATTAATATTATAAACCTAAGTGATTGATAAACCCAAAGAACTAATATTAAAAACCCAAGGGACTAATAGTAAACCTTAAGATATTAATATTAAATCCTACGAACATAAACCCTAAGATTAATAAACCCAAAGGATTAATATTAAAAACCCAAGGGATTAATAGCAAACCCTAAGATTAATATTATAAACCCTAATATTACAAATTATAAACCCAATATTAAACTTTAATATTATAAACCAAATATTAAAAGGCTCTAATATTATAAACCTTGTATTAAATCTAATTTTTGTAATGTAACAATGCGACATTGAATAAGTTACAATGTAATGTAACATTGCCACAATGAGTGTTAGATTTATTTTCATATTGAGACAATGTTTGTCGCAATGTTATGTTGGATATATTTTTTTACCGTTCAAATCTTATAGTAATAAACCCTTGTTATTATAAGCCCAAGGGACTAATAAACCCAAGTTATTAATACTAAAACCCGAGGGGTTATAAACCCAAGCAAATAATATTAAACCCAAGGAATTAATATTATAAACTAAAGTGATATAGACGCTACGATAAATATTATAAACCCTAAAATAAGCATTAAACCCGAAGATTCATATTATGAACCTTATGATTAATATTATAAAACTAAGGGATTAATATTAAAAACCCAAGGGAATAACATTAAACCCTAGGATGAAGACGAACCTCGGGAATATAAACCTTAAAATTAATAAACTGAAGGGATAAATATTGGAAACCCTAGACTTAATATTAAACCATAGTAATATAGATCCTATAATTAATATTATGAACCCAAGAATTTTATATTACAAACCCAATGGATTATAAACAATAGGATTGATATTATAAACCTTATTATAACATAGGATCGATATTATACACCTTATTAATAATGTTATATCCTAGTATATGAACCCTTAGATTAATAAACCTAAAGTATTAATATTACAAATCTAAGAGATTAATACTATTGGATTAGATTAATAAACCCATTGGATTAATATTAAAAACCCAAGGGATTATAAAGCCAATGGAGAAACATTAGACGTAGGATTAATATTAAACCCTAGGAATATAAACCCTAAAATCAATATTATAAACCTTAGGATTAATATTATAAAATCAAGAGATTAATACCATGAATCAGGAATTAATAAACTGAAGGGATTAATATTATAAACTCGATGGATTATAAATCGAGGGAGATAATTTTAAACTCAAGGGATTAATATTATAAACCTAACAGATTGATAAACCCAAGGGATTAATCAACCCAAGGGATTAATAGTAAACCCTAAGATATTAAAATTAAATCGTAGGAACATAAAACCTAAGATTAATAAACCGAGAGGATTAATACTATAAACCCAAAGAATTATAAATTTAAGGGATTGATATTAACCCCTAAGATTAATATTATAAACGATGACCTTAATATTAAAAACTATGAATATAAAACCTATGATTAATATTAGAAACCTTAGGATCAATATTATAAAACCAAGAGATTAATAAACCCATTGGATTGATATTAAAAACCCAGGGGATTATAAACCCAAGAGAATAACATTAGACCCTAGTATTAATATTAACCCTAGGAATATAAACCCTAAGATTAATCTTATAAACTTTAGGATTAATATTAAAACCGAAGATATTAATACCATAAATCCAAGGAATTAATAAACTTAAGGGATTAAGATTATAATGTCAATGGATTATATAAGGGGGATAATTTTAAACACAAGAGGTTAATATTATAAACCTAAGGAATTGATAAACCAAAAGGATTAATATTAAAAACCCAAAGGATTGATAAACCCAAGGGATTAATGGTAAACCCTAATTTTAGTATTATAAACCCTAATACTAAAAATTATAAATCCAATATTAAAATTTAATATTATAAACCAAATATTAAAAGGCCCTAGTATTACAAACATTGTATTAAATCCAAGTTTTGTAATGTAGTAATGTGGCATTGAATAAGTTACAATGTAATGTGATAGAGTGACAATGATTGTTAAATGTAGGAATTTACAGGGTAAGTTCCTCAAATAGAAGACCAAAGGACACTGCTCACAAATAGATAACAAACCAATACATAGTATTCTTGACATGGTTAAAGCCCTCAAAGAGGGAAACAATTTATAAGCTGAACCAACGCAACCACTTCAGGGAGTTTATTACTAAAAGAAAGAAAATTTACATAAGATTCTCTCATGAATGGTCACCCTACAAATGACCCTCCATGCTCTTTAAATAGAGATCATGGACCAATTAGGTGTCAAGCCATGGATCAAGTGTCAGTAATATAAAGGAGAGCATGAACCATTGGATCACTTCATGTCTAGAACATATCATGACCATCAAAGTGTAAGTTACAAATGTACATAGTAAAGAAACACATTTTACCTAAATCTACACTAGACCAAGTTATTCTTAACTATTTCCAATGTGTTGGAATATCCTAACATCCCCCCTTAATAACAACTTGGGATAGGATTGAAGGATGTACAAATATGACACAATACGAGAAGGAAGGAGGAATTAGAGCCTATCCCCCCTTAGTCACAACTTCCTGTACTCCAACCATAAATCAAATTTTAGTAAACTTCAACTCTATGAGAATATTTGTAAATATGTATGCAACTTGACCATCAATTGAGCAATATTTCACTTCGAGAACATGGTCATGAATATGCTTTATGATGAAGTGCATGTGTGGTTCAATGTGTTTGTTGCGTTAATGTTGGACTAGATCTTTGCATAGTTGAATGGCACTTTGATTATCACAACAAAGTGTAGTCGGATGTTGTTTCTGAAAGCCAAACTCTAAGAGGATCTGACGAAGCCATAGGGCTTCCTTACTAGCTTCCACGGTGCCACAATACTCTGCTTCTGCTGAAGAATTAGAAATGGCACTTTTTTTCTTGCAAGCCCATATAATAGGTCTAGAACCAAGAGTGTATACATAACATGTAGTCATAACATGTAGTAGACTTCCAATCATCAGGGTCACCAGCCATTTCAGAACCAATGAAACCAACCAATAGAGGAGATGCTTCTACACCATAATGAATCCCAAACTAAACTATACCTTGAACATAACAAAGTATTCTTTTAGCTTCTTTCCAATGACCTTCATGTGGGTTTTGCATAAACCATGAAATAAGGCCAACAACAAAGGAAAGGTTAGGATGAGTATGGGTCAGATACAAAAGTTTTCCTACAAGTTGATGATATAAGGTAGCATTAACTTCAAGGGAAGTACAAGTGACTGAAAGTTTGACTCTAGACTGAAAGGGAGAAGGGGCTAGCTTACAGTCTTCCATGTGAAAGTGGCGTAGAAGATCACAGGAATACTTGGACTAGGAAAGGGAAATACCTTCCTTGGATTGCAAGACTTGAAGACCAAGAAAATAATTAAAGTGTCCTAATTTTGTCATTTCAAACTTATTTTTAAGGCTAGACTTCACATGGTTTATAAGGTTGGGATCACTACCAGTAAGGATAAGATAATCAACATAAAGGACAAGAATAATAAGGGACTTGCCCACTTTCTTGGTGTAGACAGTATTGTCAGAATGACACCTAGAAAAGCCAATATCTAAAAGAAAGCTATCTATTTTGGCATACCAAGTTTGAGGGGCTTGCTTGAGACCATAAAGGGATTTCTTAAGCCAACATGCAAGGCTGGAGTATTTTTGTATAAATCCAGGAGGTTGTTCCATATAGATTTCTTCATGCAAGTCCCCATGCAAGAAGGTGGATTTACCATCCATTTTATGGACTTTCGATTTGAAAGAGGCAGCAAGGGAAAGAATAAGGTGGATAGAGTTCATTTTGGCAACAGGGGAGAAGGTTTTATTATAATCAATGCCTTCATCGTCTGAAAAACCCTTAGCAGCAAGACAAGCTTTATCTTTATCAACTTTTCTATGTGGTCCATACTTGGTTCTGTAAACCCATTTGCTTCTAACAAGTTTTTGTCCCTTTGGAAGAGGAAAAAGATCCCATGTATCATTTTCCAATAATTAATGATATTCTTCATTCATAGCTGTGTTCCAATCTGGATGGCTTGAAGCTTCTACAAAGGTGTCAGGATCATAATTCTCTGGAGCTTGGGCCAGTAAAGAAGAGGCTCCATGAAAATGAGAATGAGTGTGAGACTGATATGTAGGATCACATGCAAGAGCACCTGCTGCATCCCAAATAATGCAGACCCATTTTGGAAGCTACGGAGCTGAAGGAGGATCCTGAGAAGGTGGGGGAGGATTCTCATCCTCGCTATCATCATCTGAAGAAGAAGAAATACTCTCAGAAGTAGAAGGGATAGATAGAGGTTGCACATACGCCAAACTAGGCTCGTAGGCCGATATATTTTCAGCAAACTTCACATCTCTTCTAATGTTGGGCATGGAATCCCCCCACGGCATGTTTTGAGGCCCCAAGCCCAAGCCTTGAGTTGATCTTGTTGTAAAGATCCATGAATTGTGGAAAGTATAATCGAGTCATAGGGTTGTCCACCTTAGTTTTGCAATGTAATGTTAATTAGATAGATCTACCCATGGTCAATGGACCATGGGATTGTATAAATAGAGCGAGGCTCTAAGTGGAGATAGACAAGAGAAGATAGAAGAGAAGAATGAAAAGTCTAAGCGATTGAGTCAGAGTGTGAAATGTGTCTTTGGGTCGTAGAGTAGGAGAAGGCTCTATAGCTTAGTGCACAGAGGCCTAGTAGAGTCCGCAGCTAAGTGCGCAGACCCCTGTCGCTGAGTGTCCAGGGTGGACTCGAGTATGTAATCAGAAAAAAGATTAGTAAAGAAAGTTTTTTTTACCAATTCTGTGTATCTGTTATGAGTTATTATATGTTTGATATCATTTGCAAATATATTATTTCTTTACTTCAGGCACTTGTATGAATGGTGAATCTTGTTAAGTATGATTGAAAACTTGCCAATAAGCTAAGTTAATCAACTAATATTGGATTACTAGTAAGGACTTGGGTAATAACATTGTTCGGCCCTCGAGTAGGGCTATGCGAAGGCCGAATATCAAGCTGCGAGGAACAGGTAATTACGCGTAGCAACGTTCATGCAATGTCAAATAACGGACCATTTGAAACCATCAGACACCTCCAGGGTGCAGAAACCTGGTTCTAGCACACTCCCCTACTACTTCGGGTGAGACCTCAATGCGTGCTCCACAGATTATCGCTGAAAGGGTGAATAGTATCTGGAATTGTTTGGCTAAATCACCTTTGAACCTAGGTTAGGCCCCAACAAGCTAATAAATGGTTATATTGCTGGGACCAAGATATGCATGAGGGATGCCTGATGTCATGTCATTGGAATCTGATGAAGAAAGAAATTCAAGGGTTGTTGGACAGAAATATTCACAAGTTCGTGGTGCGGAAAAATAGGAATCTATGAGTATCAAAGGAACAGTGGTTAGAGCACTACTTATATACAGAAATCCATGAAATTTTCTTTACATCCTTCCCCTCTAAGTTGTATGAGTGGATCACAAAGCTAGCAGATAGTTAAGGAAGGTGTAGGCTCGACAAAACGATTGTGTGGACTCCAGAATTGGTACGCAAACTAGAAGCATTGAAAGATAAGAACACATGTGTTGTGGACCATTTGATTGATCAAATTATAGGGGGGTTTATCACTTAATTCCCAGTAGACACAACAGTCAGCTACAGTGAGGCGGAACGACACTTCCTCAAAGGACCGTGAGGTATGTACATTAAATCTTTGAACACTTGGATTAAAATGCTATTGTGTGAAAAGTAGGTTATGTGAATAAATTGATGTTTGGGGCTATGCGAAGTGGGAGGATCTATAGAAATGAAGGCAGCACAAAGATAGAAAATAGCCCCTTGATTTCGCCTCGATGAGAAAGTGAGGAAGAGCTCATGAAAGTTTCATTAAGAAGCGTGATCAATCTAATGAGGAAGTGAATTCCGCACATACCACCTCCACCTACACAACCACTAGTCTCACCACCTTCTCCCCCATTTGCGTCCACACCACCTCTGCCACCACCATAGTTCAATATGGCGAGCGCAATAAAATTGCCAGTGTTCAAAGGAGTAGGGAACGAAGATCCAGACCAATTCTGGTTCATAGTAAAAGTGGCATGGGAAGCACAAGGAGTCATGGATGACAATATAAAGAAGGCAACGCTGGTAATGGCATTGCAGGATCATGCACTGACATGGTACATTAAATATTCTAATGACCATCTAAATGTGAGGATCACAGAAATCTAGGTTGCATTAAACAGGGAATTTAGTAGGCCAAAATTAGAGACACAATTGATTATCGGATTTAAGGAAATCATGATGCTTCTAGGCTAGACCCCCTGGGAGTTGGATCAAAGACTAAGGAATATGATTCATGAAGCCAACATGACCTTGACGGATGGGCAACACTGCGCATGGTTTTTAGCATCACTAACGCCACATCTAAGGACCACGTTGTTGCAACAGAAGTTATCCACCTAGGCCGAAGCTTTGGAGATTGCAATGAGACTGCACAAGACCCCCATACAAGGTCCTGGCCTAGGAGCCCAACAAATCCACACACAAGTGAAAAATTTGTGTCTAGAAATTTAGAGTTTGAAACAAGATAGGACAACTTGCCGAGAGGCGCGCGAGGAGGTATGGTGCATAAAGTACAACGGATAGGGACACGAAAAGGACCGTTGTCCAGTCTTCACAAACTACTTGGCAGGATGAGGGTGGATGCCATTAAGACCAAAATCACAAGCAGGACCGAGCACAACACCTGTATTATGGTGCGCGATTTGTCAGATAGGAGGAAAACACACTATGGATAATTGTCACCTATTGCAGAAGTATACGCAAACATCTTAGTAGTTGTTTAGTAATTTTTGCAAATCACAAGGCCATGATGAATGCACCTGTAGAAGTTATGAACTGATAATGGATCGAACTCCTACCTACATATTTTAGATGGAAACATGAGTTCTCGATCAAAATGTAGGAATGGCACGAACTAGATTCCAGGGGCACGAACGAGGTCGAGGTGGAATGGGACTAGGAAGTGGTCATGGACAACTAATTTGTCACAATTGTGGAGGGCTAGGGAATTATGCCTTCCATTGTACAAATCTGATGAGGGCATCATGTTTATATTGTACTCAGTTTGATCATGAGATGGAAGACTACCCTACACTGATAGCAAGGTTACGCGATAACGGAACACTCCATCCTACCCCGAGTCAGAACCTACAAATGATGAGGTCTGAGCTACATGAAGAGGACTTGAACATAAACATCGTGCTCTAAAGCAATATCACAACAAGAGAGGACAAGTGCAAGTAGCTTAAAGAAATTGTGTTGGTTCGCAAGGCTCCCACAAAGGAACCTAAATTTGATTTGGAGCACACGAAGGAGATGTTCATGGAAGCTAAGAAGAGCTTCACGAAGGCCTCCACTTCAGGTAGTAAGGATCAATTAGAACCAAAGATGGATCCTTCAATGCTCACTACCTTTCTGGAGATATGCATGAAGCTACTACGCGACAACAAAGTAGTGAAAGGATGACAAGGGCCCATCACTAGATGTGCTGGATCAGGGGAATCGCACATAGTCGAGAAGCTCAAAAAGCACACATGACGAAGAAGAAGGGAAATGAGATTGACTATGCAAATTGGGGAGTATGAAATGGATCAAGTAAGTCTGGATCTAAGATCAGACGCGAATGTCCTGCCAAAACAGACATGGGAGCACATGGGAAGGCCCACATTGCAATGGTCCCCTATTCAATTATGAATGGCCAACCAGTAGAAGATCCTACTGATGGGAAGATTGCAGGGAGTAATGGTGGATATTGAAGGTGTGAGCATGCTTTCAGATTTCGAAGTGATAGAGATTATCGATGACAACAATCTCTATCCCACACTATTGGGAATAGATTGGGCCACTGACTTGAATGGAGTGATAAATCTAAAGAAGCACAAAATGATTTTTGAGGAAAAGTCATTGCACATAGTGGTACCCATAGAACCTATGAAAGGATCGTGCTACTCAGAGATAGTGCGCAGCGATGAAAGCAACGAAAATCTAGACTGTATCTACAAGATAACCACTCAAGAATAGGATTGGGTCAATCCAACTGCGGATGACACGATTTCATGGGAGCACGAAAGCTCTTGCACATCAGAGTTGGATGAGGAAATAGAACGATGGTAGAATCAGTTACACAAGGTAACCACGCTCAATTGCAACATTATGGTAAGATCAATGGCTCTGTGACAACATAGGTAAGGGCTCTACCTATGTATAATAGGCTGACAATAGTGGATGAATTCTTGAACAAATTTGAAAGAGAGCTACCAAAACAATAGGGTTTTGATGCTCTGAAACGGGCTCTGCACGCTACGCTTGCAAGGTGGTTGGGTACACACCAGAGAAGTTTTGAGAATTGGTGCAAATGCAAAAAGGTGATAATTATACGGTTTGGAAAGCCTCACCTATGGATGGAAGTCAGATATGATGGACAAAAAAATCTGTGTGGCCACCTCTCCAGATGGGTATAGGTGTATGGTACACAAATTGCATGAATGCACACCATCCTCGCGATAGAAGATAGGAACAACAAGCCAGAGGAGGCATGACGAAGGTGCGAATGACGAAGTATGATACAACGAAGCATGCTGAAGATAATATGTAGGAAATCCTTTAACAAGGTGTGTGAAGTGTTGAACATGGTCCACCATGTGAAATGCACTGAGTGGGACTTGTGCGTGCCAACGGTTCTATGGGCTTATAGGACCATATGTAAAACCCTGACCATGTAAGCACTTTAAAAGCTGAGGTATGAAGCAGGGGTTGTGATGCCTATAGAGTAGGTGAAGCCTAGTCCGCGCATAGCAGCACCCATAGATACGAAGGTCTGCAAAGCCTGAAATGAAGGAACCACACAACCGCGAGAAACAGAACACATAAGACTCAAGGAAGAAATCTGACAGGGAAACCTTAGCCTCGCAAACTTGAAAAGGACCGGGTACAACTAAGGGAGAGAAGCTCTTTGATGGACATGGAGGTCAAAAAGCTAGAAGGAAAAATAAAGGAAGCATTTCTCACCCAAAAATCGACGATGGTAAAGCAATGTGCATATGATCATATTGACAAATTGAAGGACCGTTGTCGTGAACTAGTTAGTTTGCTGCCTTGTCTTGGACCGCATATTGCTAAACGAAGTGACCAAGGTTGTACGTTGCAAGTAGTAAAGTGTACAATGCCGATCACAAAAATGGAAGGTGAGGATTATCTGCAAACCATGGTGGAGGACAGGATGGAGCCCCACACAGGTAGTGCGACCACCTGACTAACTGTAGGAAGAAAAACCTTGGTGCTCCAGGTAGTTGAAAGGCAACGTGGGACTATAAACTATTCTGTCTGGGAGTTGCACGATATGGGAGATGCGTGCAGAAGCAGAATGTCACAAGGTTTGCGACCACACACGGAGGGTTGCACTGCCACGCGGGTTGGCTAGGAAGTGACCATTGAGGTCACTATTCATGATGGGATGTACAATTTGAGGCTAAATGGAGCAGGCGGCGAGCATTTAAGATGAAATTTATGGGCAAGATTTGGGAAAATTTGCCACCAAGAAAGCACTAATGGCCGAAAATTGGGGGGAATGGTCAAATTGGAATTCAAAAGGCACTATAAAACACAGCAGGATGGCCATCAAACAACACTTGGTCTTTTGAGAGTTAAGTGTTTGAGCAGAGCACTGAGCATTGAGATTTGAGCAGTAAGTGAGCCCCTAAGTTTACAAGTAACAAAATTCAGCCTAGATACAATGATGGCCACTAGAGACAGTTTGGGAATCGAAGAAGTAATTGCTAGTGAGGCCACACAAACCCCAATCGTGGAGGATGTCCCAGAAGGTGCCGAGGTTTTGGCAGAGATCCCCAAATCAAAACGAACGTCGACGTCCAAGAAAGATAAATCGGTAATGGATCTCGTATGTGTGTCATCAAGGAACCCATTCTACTGTAAGCTATCAATGGCCGAAAAAAGGACAACTATCACAATCAACACAGATGAGGAGGAAGAAGATTTGCAAGCTCTTATCACCACAACCAAAGAAGAAGAAGACACAGAGGAAGACATTCAAGCGATATGCTCTATGAAAAAACTGCCTACATATGTCCCTCCATGGAAAGGGAAAACCAAAGTGCCGAAGGACCTGGATGAAACCAAGAGTTCACTCTAAACCCCGCTCCTCCCAGATGGCATAATGTATGAGAGCCCGCACTTGGGCCACATGCCGACCATGAAGTTCAAAGATTGGGACCTTGCTAATGGCGAGAAATTACCTCACCTAGAGACCAAGAATCTCATGAAATGGAACATCACAGGGGTGGTGGCAATGTTAGAGCTGTGAAGGTCACAACGTAGAGTGGAAAAGGCTGGGTTGCTGAACTTATTATGGGTTTCGCATTTCCAGCATGCACCCATAACCATTTTCGTCATCAAGCAGCTACTTTGCCTAGTGCATGATGGGTACCTATGGGTGGAGGAGATTATCCCCATTGTGGTGGACCTAAGCCACTGCATCTCTCAGCTCCGCTATAAAGGAAAGGACCCCACTACCATATTAGAAGGGAAAGGTAGTGATTTGGCCCTCGCGGAGGCCATGAAGACAAAATACAAGCTGGAGAAGAAGAAGAGGGGCTACACTATCTCCACTATCAGGGACAAAGTGGTACACGTAGCTCCCCAAATCCTGGCAGACAAATTCATGCGTAAGTGTCACACGAATGAGGTACCTACATTGGTGATCGCACTAGCCGAGAAGTGTTCGAAAGTAGTCCAGTTTAACTGGGCTAAATTCCTCTACACAAATTTCTTAGAGAACTATTGCGAAGCCCAGGAGCAGGGTAAAACCTTCCACTACACGTGGTTTTTGTTATCCATCATGATTGTAGCAGGGGAACTACTAGAAGACAGTCAATTCTCCCCAATTGACAGATATTTACAAGAGGCCGCGAAGTACTCTTCGCTCTAGGCCACGAAAGATGTGAAAAGAATACACAACACCAAAATCTTATGGGTGCTCTTGGAGGCAAGCATCCGGATGTGGATCAATTGGAGGTCGTGCTTGTCACCTACGGTGTACAATAGTCTGAATAGTTTTGAAGAGTTTAAAGCCAACATGCATAATGTCTACATCAGGGCGTGCAAGGATACAATGAAACAGTGGGTGAAGCTCCAGTTTATAGCCACTGACAATGCCATCTTCACTGTCTTGGAGACATGGCCTCCGAAATGACGTTCCCCAAATCTGGTAGAATTGGAGAAGGAGGCAGCATAGAAGAAACAGGATGATGCCAAGCTATGCGTCACCCAAGTGGTTGAAAAAAGTGGCAAGAAGCAACAACAACTAACGAAAAAGCAATGTAGGAAACAACAGAAGCAACAACAGTGGCACATGCAGTAGAGGCAGCAACCATGAAGTTGGATGAGGGCCAAGTAATGTCCTTGCAAGGACATGAGGTTGAGCAGATGGAAAAAGTAGAAGGGAGTGCGAACCCAGGGATCACACCAACATAGTTGAAGCGGCCACACATCGCAGAATGAGCAGAGCCAATGAAGAAAGTCAAGGCCTCAAAGTTGGTCATTGACCTGAGTAGCTTAACTGAATGTGATCTCGATGACATCGACGAGATGGTCCGCGATGTCACAAGTGAAGCACTTTTAGATTTTATGAAGGAGCACCAAACTGTGTTAGGGGCCCTCAGGACACCACTGCAGGAGTTACAAGTGCGACCCCCTCAAGTGGGTACCCTTTCTACCCACCTCGCAGTAGGACCCTCTGCAGCAAAGTAGATGCTGTGTGCATTGATGGAAAACACAATAGTGTTACTGGAAGGGGCCTTAATTGTAGCGAATGCGATCGATAGGTTTTCAGTCAGCATGTTGAAAGGCCTTGGCCTTAATTTGGCTACCCTTCCATGAGAAATGTTGTATCAGCTAGAGGATAGGATAATGAAAAAGCTGCGGGCGAGGGAGAGCTACGCGATCCATGTTCTTAGTGAACAATTGATCAACATGGAATAGCTTGATCTGCAATGCAATGAATTGGTGTCATAGAACCAAAAATTGGCACAGGTGGTAGATGATGCTTGCCGACACATCTTGGAGCTAGAAATCCCAGCAGATCTACTAGTAGAGGTGCAGATCCATAGATTAGAAACTAGAGTCTACGAGCCCAAGGAAGAAATGACAAAGCTTCAGTAGGAGCTGAATCTTCAGATAGCCAAGCTGGGGTTGAAGGCACAGCCTTCCACTCCCCCAGAAGTCAAAGAAAAGCACGCTTGTGCTATTGCAGTAGGGATGGAAGAAATTGGGGGTGGAGTGCGAAACTGTATTGGAATATTGGAACACGCACTTGAGGTCCTCCCGAATTTGCAGGAGGACCCGAACATCTAGTGCCTGGAGATAGAGGCGCGAGAACTCCAGCAGCAATACAATAACATCCAAGGAATTGTGCAAATAGTCATTCTCACTCAATGGCTTGCGAGGATGCAACAAGCTAAGGCACTAAAGGAGCAGGTGGATACTGCACAACACAAGGAAGCTGTTCTCAAAGCGTGCGTTCAGCCATAGATTGATGAAGCCTTCATAGTCACGCACATATCAATGGAAAGCTCAAACACATATAGGGGATGCATGCACAGATGTAGGGAAGCATGCCAGACACAGAGGTCTCAGAAAAACAGATGCATCAGGTTCAACAAGCAGCAGCTTAGTGCGTTGTGGATACGAGTACCATTCAAGAATAGTTGGAGGGACTCCATGCCAGGATTGTCGTGCCGATAGAGTGACTCAAGGGCGAGTCACGATGTTTGTGTTGGGGGCCTATTCGGCATGGAATCCCCCTACGACATGTTTTGGTGCTCAAATCCCAAGCCTTGAGTTGATCTTGTTGTAAATTTCCACAAATTGTGGGCACGAGGTGCCAAATTATAATAGAGTCATAGGGTTGTTCGCCCTAGTTTCGTAATGTAATATCAGCTAGATAGATCTACCCATGGTCCGCAGACCACGGGATTGTATAAATAGGTCGAGGCTCTAAGTGGAGATATACAAGAGAAGATAGAAGAGAAGAATGAAAAGTCTAATAAATTAAGTCACAGTGCAAAGTGTGCCTTTGGGTCGTAGAGTAGGAGAAGGCTCTGTAGCTGAGTGCACAAAGGCCTAGTAGAGTCTGTAGCTGACTGCATAGACCCCTGTAGCTGAGTGCATAGAGTGGAGTCCAGTCTATAATTGAAGAAGAGATTAATAAAGAAAGGTTTTGTTACCAATTCTATGTATCTATTCCAAGTTATTATATGTTTGATATCATTTTCAAATATACTATTTCTTTACTGCACACACTTGTATGAATGGTGAGTCTTGTTAAGTATAACTAAAAACCTGCAAATAAGCTAATTTAATTAAATAATATTTGATTACTTGTAAGGACTTTGGTAAAGACGCTGTTTTTCCCCCGAGTAGGGCTACAAGAAGGTAGCATCTTAGGCTACGAGGAATTAGTAAGTGCGCGTAGTGAAGTCCACGCAGGGTTGAACCATAGACTACTTGAAACCATCAGACATCTCCGAGGTGCGAAAACCTAGTTCTAGCACACTCCCGTACTACTTTGGGTGAGACCTCAGTTCGCGCTCCGCAGATTGTTGCCAAAAGGGCCAGTAGTACCGAGATTTTTTTGGCTAAATCACCTTTGAACCTGGGTCAGGCCCCAACAAGCCAACATCTAATGATGACTTTTTTGGACTTAAGTGGAATAAGTCTATATCCTTTGACATCTTCAGAATATCCAACGAAAATACATTTTTCACTATTAGGTTCTAAAGCTTTATGTTTCTCATCTGGGATATGGGACCATGCTTCACTTCCAAAAATATGAGAGTGACTTACATCTAGTTTAATTGAGCTCCATGCTTCTTTTGGAGTGATATTCTTTAAAACCTTAGTAGGAATGTGATTTACTATGTAATTTTCATAGTTAATTTCCTTTGCCCAAAAATTAGGACTAAGTCCTTTAGATTGAAGCATACAATTAGCCATCTCCTTTAAGGTGCGATTCTTCCTTTCAGCCACACCATTTTCTTGTGGAGTATATGGAACAGTATGTTGCATTTGAATTCCATGGTGAGTGAAAAAGTTGATGTATTTATTGTTAACATATTCTCCACCATTATCAGATCTTAGCTTAAGAATTTGATGTAGAGATTCTTTTTCAACAAAGGTCTTAAAGGCCAAGAACATGTTGAATACTTCACTTTTGAGTTTTAAGAAGTATACCCAAGTGTGTCTAGAGAAATCATCAATGAAAGTTAAGAAATACTTGTAGCCAGAGAATGCAACAACTAGAAGTGGACCACATAAATCACTATGCACAAGTTGTCAAGGGGCTGCAGTGTGCTAAGAGGAACATTTTTCAAAACTATCTCGATGATGTTTTCTAAGTACACATCTAGAACAAACACCATCTCTGCAAGATACCATAGTAAGACTTGTCACCATATTTTCGTTGCATAGATTTTGAAGGGAGCGATAATTTAAGTGAACAAATCGCTCATGCGAAATTTTTCTCACTTCATCATTATGAGCAACAAATACTGAGGGAAGAGTTGATGGCCCAAATTTTTTAAACTTATACAACCTTGTAGAATCATTAGCAATGCTAGTAGCTAAAATATGTCTAGGATCGCTTAGGTCCTTAATTACAACATCATGAGGTGAGAATTCAACTCTTTTACCTTCACCTAAATGAGTTATCTGATATATAGGTAGAAGGTTGCAGGATAAGGTTGGAACACATAATACATCATTAAATTGACCATTGTCTAGATGAATAGTTCCAGCCCATACAACACTAAGAGATCTATCATCACCAACATATATATTTTTGGTGTTACAATCATTTAAAGAAGAAAACATGGCTTTGTTTTTGGTCATGTGATAAGAAGCTCCAGAATCAACGAGCCAATCATGAGAATGAGAAGAAGAAGATACATTTAGTTCATAACCAGACCGAGATGCTTGACAACCACCTGTAGAAAGTGTTATTCCTGAAGATGAAGTTGAAGTTGAAGAATTCTCCAAATGGATGTTATGCTTCTCCATTGCTACTTCCAAGACTTCCATCTTCTTAAATAATTTGGATTCTAAGCGGCCATATTGATTACAAAAATTACAATGTCTATTAGTATTCTTCCCTTTGTTTTTATTTGCCCTATCATTTTGTTGAATTGCTTAACACCCTTGTTTGGTTTAGGACCATTCTTTTTAGGATACTGCTTCTTAAGATTCTTTGAATTTGGTTGTTATTGGGAGGCTAAGGATTTCTTATAAGAGTTTCCAAGATTAAGAAGACCAAGATGTAAGATTTTTTCTTGTTCTCTTATTAAAGAATCACAAAAGGCATCAAAATAGGGGGACTTGTAGTCTTGTCCTAGAGAAATGAAGGCTTCTTTAGTAGAATGGAAGGGGGAAACAAACATAGAGTAGGATGGTCCCAACTTAGTAAGAATGGAATAGATAAGGCGACCATCTTCCTACTTAACCTTAACACCTTCCAAAACAATTCTAAGGGGCTTGAACTTGGACAAAAAATCTTCAGTGGAAGAAACATTATTGGGGACCGACGTAAGCAACTCATTTTTAAGTTGATGGGCTCTAATTTGATTTTTAATTCCAAAAACTTTAGTGAGCTATTTCATTGCTTCATTAGGAGTATCAAGTTCTACGATATGGAATATAAGGTCTGGAGAAATAGACATCCCTATCAACCCACGTACTTGATCTTTCCTATTTTCCCATTTGGTTGCCTTACCTTGGTTTAGTTTCTTAGCTTGAGGCTCTTCTGTAAAGACCTTTACTTCTAAGTAAATCCACAATGTAGGACCACCATTGGAGGCAGTTGGTGTTGTCAACAATAACTTGGCATGGAATTTCCATTTTAATAGAAACTGAAGCTTTAGATTCTAAAACTAAGTGTTCTAATGGAAAGGTCTCGAAAAATTAGGCCGATTAAAAAAACGACTTTTGGGTGAAGAAGTTATGGCTTTTTGAAGAAAAGTTGTTCAATATACCAACAAAGTGAGTGAATGTGTAGAAATGAATGATAATGTTATAACCACACCCCTCTCCCCCACGCCTTCCAAACCTAATATAATTAGCTCAGTTTAAAAAAAAAATATTTTATGTGACCCACTTTTATAAATAAGTGAAAGTCACTTTTACAATGGTATTTAATGAGCTACCCACTAAATTGTAACTTAAATAAATGATAAAGAGACTTTATAATTATAAGTGACTCACTTTTTATAATGGGTGACAACAGTTTTACATAAAGTAGCTTTAAAATATAATTTACATGTGCTTTTTGAAAAAATAACTCAACAAAAAGAAAGACTTGAACACAAGACCTCTATTCTCATAAAGTAACTTTGAACCAAGTGAGATAGTTTAAAAGGTTAGTAATTTTTGGAAAAGAGGAAGGCTTTTTCTTTTCTTAGTCACTAAAGTTTTTGGGTGCGTGCTTACTTGAAAAAACTCCTTTTGCCTACAAAACAAAAAACCACACAACCCAACCCGGACATACAAAAAAAACCAAACGTTATGGCTTGAAGTTATATTTCGTTGGAAACTAAATATTTTCCTCAATGTTTCTAATTTTTTGAGATCACACTAAGGCGTGACAATAAAGAGCATACGCATGAGAAAAATCCTTTCTTTCTGTTTCTTCTTTGCCCAAATCACACAGAATCACGGGGAAAAGAGCATACACAGAAATGAAAGGTATAGATCCAGTAATAAAATAACAGAGAGTTAAATAAATCGAAATAAAGAGAGAGTTAAATAGTTAAAAATGCAAATAAAGACTATATACCTCCATATCTTAAAAATGACGTAGCTAGGGCTACCAGAAACAAAAGGGGTTCCTCACTGGAACATATGTCCCTAACATAGTGGAGCAGTCATCTCGGACCGAAAGTGGTCAAAAACAGTAGATCTATGAAACAACAGTCGGATGCAGATGTACCGGCTTCTGTTTTGGATCACCAATGGATGCAGCCCTCAAATAGATTTGATAACATGTATGAATTTACTTGGTAAGTTCCTCATACATAACACCAAAGGACACCACTCACAAACAAATCATAGATTAATACACCAGTATGCTTGACGTGGTTAAAACCCTCAAAGAGGGAAACAATCCATGGCCTGAGCTAATGCGACCACTTCATGAAATTTATTACAAAAGAAACAAAATTTACATAGGCTTCTCTCATGAACGATCACCCTACAAATGACCCTCCATGCTCTTTAAATAGAGATCATGGACCAATTGGGTGTGAAGCCGTGGATCAAGTGTCGGTAATACCAACGAGAGAATAAACCATTTGATCACTTCATGTCTAGAACATATCATGACCATCAGATTGTATGTTACAGAAGTACATAGTAAAGAAACACACTTCACCTAACTCTACACTAGACCAAGTTATACTTAACTATTTCCTATGTGTCGGAATATCTTAACATGAAAAACCCAAGGGATTAAACCCTTAGGTCTATTAATCCCGGATTTATTAATATTAATCCATAAGAAAGATGTCGTCTCTTAATATTTAATATGATTAAACACTGAATATTTAAAATATAAATATTAAATAAAAAAATTTATTATCATATTATAATAAGGTGTCTATTAACATAATATTTAAATTTTATTACTTAATATTAGTTTTTAAATGTTATTATAATTTTAATGTTTTTTGTGTTAAGAAAACTAAATGTTATAATCTTTGAAAAATAATTATGATTTAATAATGTTATTACAATTTTTTAAACATTATTAATATTTTATTAATGACGTTATTAATAATTTTGTTATTAATAATACGATTTATAATATTCCCCCAATAATATGGTTTATAATATTAATTTAAATGCTATTTTTATTATTTAATTGATAAACTTTTACTCAATAAACCTAATGGATTAATAAACCCAAGGGCCTAATATTAAAAATCGAAGGGAGTAAAATTAAACCCTAGGATGAATATTAAACCCTAGGAATATAAACTCTAAAATTAATAAATTAAAGGGATTAATATTGTAAACCCTAGGCTTAATATTAAACCCTAATATATAATTAATATTATGAACCCAAGAAGTCTATATTACAAACCCAATGGATTATAAACCCAAGGGATTTATATTAAACCCTAGGATTGATATTATAAACCTTATCAATAATATTATACCCTAGGAATATGAACCCTTGGATTAATAAACTTAATTGACTAATATTAAAAGTGAGATTAATACTATTGGATTAGATTAATAAATCCATTGGATTAATATTAAAAATCCAAGGGATTATAAACCAGAGCAAATAACATTAGACCTGGGATTAATATTAAACCCTACGAATGTAAACCCTATGATCAATATTATAAAACTTAGAATTAATATTACAAACCTAATAGACTAATACTATAAATCGAAGGAATTAATAAAAGGAAGGGAATAATATTATAAACTCAATGGATTATAAACTCGGGGGATAATTTTAAACCCAAGGGATTAACAATATAAACCTAATGGATTGATAAATCGAAAGGATTAATAGTAAACCCTAAGTTATTAATATTAAATCCTAAGAACATAAACCATCATATTAATAAATCCAAAGGATTAATACTATAAACCCAAAGAATTAATATTATAAACCCCTAAGATTAGTATTATAAACCATAGGCTTAATTTTAAAACTTATGAATATAACCCTATGATTAATATTAGAAACCTTAGGATCAATATTATGAAACCAAAATATATTATAAGTTTAATATATGAAACTCAAGGATTATAATACCCTAATATTAGTATTATAATCGAAGGATTAAATACTATAAACCTAAAGGATAAGCCCTGGATTTATAATATTGATCCAATAGAGAGATTCTTTTGTAAATATTTAATATTATAAATATTGAATAATTTATAATATCAAATATTAAAATATATTTTTTAATTATCAATAATTAATAACGTGTTACTACATTAACATTTAATCTTATAAATAATATAATCTTTAAATGTTATTAGTAATTTAATCTGTTATTGTGTTAATAAAACTAATGTTAATAAATTTTGAAATAATTATATTAATAATGTTATTAACATTTTTTTAAACATTATTAAATATTTAAATGATGTTATTATGATTTTGTTTAATAATATTATAATAACAAGGTTTATAATATTAATTTGAATGTTATTACTATTATTAATGATCATTTTATTTATATATTTTTAAGAAATAATATTTTTGATATAAGATGTATCCAAAATTTTAAATAAATTATTTATAAAACTAAATTAAAAATTTCCAATAGACATTATAAAAGTAATTCGAATGGATGAATTAATTGATTATTTAAATATAAATTCATTTATGCCCTATCTTTATGTTATATTAAATTTATGTTTTCTTAATATCTTAATATGTGGGTTATATGGTTGCATTCAAATTGTTTTGTTTGACATATTTTCATTACAACCATTCATGGCTAAAATCACACTAAGTACCATCAATCAATAGCACTAGATCTATAAGAAGTGGTGGTTGCTCAGTCCAAACTATCCCCAACCTTGGACAGCAAGATGCTGCTAAAATTTTGAGTGGGCAGTTTTAGTCAATTTGTGAGTTTTTCTTCTTTTATTGACTAATTTTTTGTATAGACATCTACAATGCCCAATGATGATTGCTGGCTTGCAAGATGTTTCAAGAATGTGAAGAAAAATCTCAACAAATCAATGGTTGTGTGAAGGTATTGTTTGGTTATTTTTTTTATGAATTAAATTTCTATAGGTTATTCTAGTGTTGTCAGTGATAACCATGTGATGGTTTTGTAGCAAGTAATGATAATTTCAAGGGAGAATTTGTTTAAACCTGATTTTGGTTCACTCTCTTACTTAACATACTTCCAAACTATTGAAGTCTACCATCTTTATTGCGGAGTCTTGTATCTGATTTTTTTTTAGATAATAATTTTTTTTCAAAAACCCATCGCATGGTTTCTTTTTATACTTTTCATTTTTCTTTTTCTTTTTCTTGTTCATTTCCTACCTCACTCACCTTCGAATTTATTATTTGTATATATTTTCTTCCTTTTTTTAAGTAATGTTTTGAGTTTTATTTATTTTGTACATACATAGCATTGAAATGTATATATGAAGTGTATATATTAAACCTGGCATAACAAAACATGTATATATAAAATTTTAATGTAACATAACACTAACTTCGTTCTATTTCCTTATGTCTACTTTTAGTCACATGCATATAACATTAACTTTAATCTATTTCCTTATGTTTACTTTTAGTCACATGTATATAAAATGTTAGAAATTGATTTTCTGAGCACTGAAGCTGAAATAGATATTTGGAATGAATATCTGAGCACAAACATGTGAGTATTGAATATGAAATCCACCCAAATATCAAAATAGAAAATACAAAAGCATGGAGCAGTGTAACAATGGAACAATGGTAAGGAGGATTTATTAACTCTTATAAATTTGTCTCCGCTCATTTTTTCCTTTTAGATTTCTAGGCCACTAAATTCATGTATATCCCTTATTAAAAAACTCATGTACTTCAGAAAAATATTAGACTCCATACATATACATTGCTCAATTTAAAAAGTTGTGGAAATATGTACAAAACATAATTCATTCCACATTAAAATGTCTAACACATGTCAACCACATCCTTTTTCTTTGCATAAAAACTATAGACATATATTCTTATATTATTTGTCACTATTTATTTTCCTATAACTTCCACATCCGTACAATACAGACATCAAAATACCTTATAGTCTCAATTAGATTAATTCCAGGGAGTTTGATCGAGATTCTAATGTAACTAAACCTCCAAAACTCAAAATCCATAATGCATACAAAGATGATTAATTCGAAAAGAAAATGAAACCTCCAAATTTAAAAATTAAGCTGAGTAATCAAACCTGGACGATCAAAACATGAAGAATGAAGATCTTTGTCTTCAGAATCATAATTCCTGAGAGCTTCATCCACAATCCAATGTAACTAAACCTGCAAAACTCAGAATCCATAAATAGACGAGTAATTTGAAAAAAATTCAGACATCCAAATTTGAAAATAAAGTTAAGTAATCAAAATTTGGTGATCTAAACATGAGAAATGAAAACGTTTCTCTTGAGAATGTGAATGGGAAATAGTTTTAGGTTTATGTGAACATGAATTGGGCGATTCAAACATGAGAAATGAAAATTTTTCTCTTGAGAATGTGAACCGGCAATAGTTTCAAGTTTACGTGGGCGAGAGTTGGAAATGTTACAATATAAGCGCTTAATTATAACCTACAATTGACATATGGTTGGAGTAGACATTTCATAGTCTAATGGTCCTTTAAATAATCAATACGTGTTTCAAAATAGGTTATGCACTGAGTTTCAATCAAGGGAATCAAATTTGCATTAATCTCTCTATGTGGTTAACAATTAATGGAACAATAAATTTTTAATCATAATTTGGTAAAAGATTAATTTAAACAGGGTTTAATCACTAGATTTAGATATGCAAGGAAGTTATCTCCATCCATTTCATCCATTGATGTAGTGGCGACAATGAAAATATTCAAACATCTTTTATTTTCAACCATCTTATTGGAATCTATGATTAACAAAATAATTAAAGTGGCCAATTCCAATAGGAGGGATGCCTATCGACGTAATTAAGCAAGTAGTGTTTTATTGCAAGTTAGGGAGTTTGTTTGTAGCCTAAAGAATATGAATTAAATAATGTTTTTAACGAGAGTACAAACTTCCCATTCCTAGAACAAATCAAATAATTAAGAATGAATTAACTTCCCATTCCAAGAACAAATCAAATAATTAAGAACAAATGAAAATTCAATGTAAGGTTAGTAAAAATTATGCTCTATACTTTTATTCCGCAACATCTACAAGCTCATAAACCTATTTTTCTTTTACAATCACCCATGTTGTGTAACCTATTTTTCTTTTACAATCACCCATGTTGTGTTTTGAATACTTGATTGTGGAGCAATTTTTGGTGGGTTGGTAAAACAACATGTTACTATGTCTTAGTTGAGTTCTTGTACAAGAAACATAGACACTTAAATCTCTGTAAAATTCTTTGTTTTTACTTTGTGAAGGAGCCACAACTTCCATATGAATTTGTTTCAATGTATTCAAAAATATAATCAAACTTTTCTTTTCGTTGCATCCATCTACTTTGTGTTTTTCTATCCCTAAAATTTGACCTTTTAGCTCTATTTAGTTGCAAAAAGAAATTGTGTGTCTTAACATCGGCAACTCTTGTCCCACAAGTGTAAAATTTTATTAGTGGAAGTGCGAGTTTTTTACCAAGAGGAGTTAATGGTTGTTTTGAAGGTATTAGTGTAAGTGCAAGTATTTTACCAGGATTTGAAGGTTATTTTGAAGGTATTTTGAAGGTATTAGCATAAGTGAAAGCTTTTTTCCCAGGAGTTAAAGGTTGTTTTGAAGGTATTTCTTTGGAGCATATTTAGTAGAAGGGAGATTTTTTTATTATTATATTATTATTATTATTATTTTATTATTTATTTTCCATTTATTTATTTATTTATTATTTATTTTTTTGCAGTCAAAAATGGCAGCATCAAGCATAAGCTTGAATAATCCTAAAATAGCTCGATTTAATGGAAAAATTATGATTATCGGGCACAATCACAAATGTCAATGAATTCACAAGAGGATGAAAGGAAATATGTAAGTATCACACAAATAAACCTTAAGCAGAGTTCAAGGATGAAATTTGGTTATGACATCTAAGATTTGGGCATCTTAATTTTGGAGGTTTGAATTTGGTGCATAGGAAAGACATGGTAAAGGGATTACCACTCATAGAAAAACCAGATAGATCATTTGAAGGATGCATTTTGGGAAAATAACATAGAGAGACATTTCCAACAGGAAAGTCAATAAGGGAAAAGATAAATTTGGAGATTGTCCATTCAGACTTCTGTGGACCAATGCAGACACCGTCAATTGGTGGCAACTATTATTTCTTGACTTTCATAGATGACTGCACAAGGAAGACATGGGTCTACTTCATAAAACAAAAAAGTGAAGCATTTGAGCACTTTTTCCAATACAAAGCTCTTGTTGAGAATCAAAGTGGACACTACATCAAAGTTTTGAGGACTGATAGTGGTGGAGAATACAACTCAAATGAATTCATTCATTTTTATAGGGATCATGGAATTCATAAACAATTTATAGCAAAGTATACACAATGGAAAAAATGGCATTGCAAAAAGGATAAATAGGTCCATTATGAAAACTTCAAGGAGTATGTTGAATGCAAAGCATTTTCCATGTGACTATTAGGCTGAAATTGTCTAAAAGTGTCCATAATATGGTTCCCAAAGAGGCATGGAGTGGAAGAAATCATAGCATCACTCAAATGAGAGTGCTTGGATGTGTGGCTTATGCACATGTCCCAAATGAATTAAGGTAGAAGTTGGTCAGCAAGGGGGAGAAATGCATATTTGTTTGATATAGTGATGAATCTAAGTCATTCAAGTTCTACAATCCATTAACCAAGAATGTCGTAATAAGTAGAGATGGGCAGTTCATAGAAGATGAAGCATGGGATGGAAGTTTTGAGAAGACAATAGGAATTGACTGCAACAAGTAATTCCTCAATGGTGATATCTCCTACACCTATTCAAGCTCAACAAAGTATTCAATAAGTGACACCCTCAACAAATACTAGGATAGTGTCGATAAGTCAAGTAAGTACTACTCCAAAAACACTAGAAAGACCCGCAATGTCATCTACATCAATCATAAGATCAAGTGACATGTCAAGTCCATCTTTCACAAGCATAAGAAAACAAAATTTTATAAAATTAAGTGAAATTTCTGAGCAACATGAAGTTGGTAGTAGTCCACATCTAAATTCCTTATTTGCATTAATTTGTCATGTAGATGACCCAATCCGTTTTGAGGATGCATTCAAAGAAGAAAAATGGGTAGCGACAATAGATGAGGAAATAGGAGCAATAGAAAAGAATGACACATGGGAATTAGTGGACCTTCTGCAAGGAAAATAAATCTTTGGAGTGAAATGGGTCTATAAGGCCAAGAGAAATGTTGAAGGAAAGATTGAAAAGCATAAAGCAAGGCTAGTTGTCAAAGGATACAAGTAGCATCATGGAAGAGAATACACAGAGAATTTCATATGAGTCACGAGGTTGGAGACAGTGCGCACGGTGTCGTCAATTGTTGTGCAACATAAATGGAAAGTGTATCAAGTGGATGTAAAGTTAACATTTTTTAATGGATTGCTAAAAGATGAAGTGTATGTTTGCAACCACTTGGTTATGAGGGAGAAGGCCAAGAAGAAAAGGTGTAGAAGTTGAAGAAATTAATTTATGAAAGGAAGAAAGCACCATGTGCATGGTATAATAGAATATACACTTACTTGATGGATAATTACTTTGACAAATGTGATGGTGAGCCTACTCTCTACATCAAAGAACATGGTGGTAAGCTTCATATTGTTGTTTTATATGTAGATGATTTGATTTTTATGGGGAATGATGATCTGCTCATTGTTGATTTCAAAGAAATCATGAAAAGTGAGTTTGAAATGATAGGCTTGGGGTTGCGAAGGTAATTTGTGGGCATAAAAGTGAATCAATGTAACACCATCCTCCCACATTTACCCAAGCAACCATCTAGCCAGAGTAAACATGCGATGAGATGCCACCATGATATGATTCGACCTCCTAAGTCACGTTAAGAAGTGGAACTGACGTAAATACACCATATAGACATTCAACATCAACTAAATGACCCTCAAGAATCAATCCAATACTTTAGAAAACTTACCCTTGGGTCCCACCGAACTTTTGGACAACTTAAGCCTCAATCACTCTCATGATATACGCATGACAATGTTGAGAAACCTAAATTCGCTCTCACAGGCTGGTCTACCAGTGCCTAAATTTGTTAGTGCTATGTCAGGGGCCTTGTGCTTTGAGCCATTGCTTTAGGCCCAGAGCCTAGGCCATTGCCAAGAATTTAACCATCTCTTTAGAACAGTTAGATGACATGGAAATGATAACATTAAATGAAATACTTGTTTAAGACCTTGACTGGACCCCTACTAGCCATGACAGGAATTTTGTCAAACATATCACAAATATGTAATCTATAGGTGTAAATAACAGTTTTGAGCATAGGGGTCTCATACTTAGATGAGAATCGGAAAGAACCATTGATGCCTCAATACATCAATTGCCATTCCATCAATTAGGTTATATATACATTGATCATTCAATTACAAGTAAAAGCATTATGAAAGCCATAAATGATTGTTGTCATAAAACAAATACTTAACTAGCATAATAGCAACAAAGATACTCATGAAAGTATAGCCATATAGACCACATATAATCCATCAAAATTCTCATATAAATACAAGGAGAAATAAACTTCCATTAATGAATCAAAATCAAAACCCGAAATGGGACTTCCATGTTCCACTCAACCATAGAATGGCTAACCCAAATCTCCCTTCGTTCATTCACGCTTGTGCCATATTCAAAGCATGAATGTGGGATCTCATAGAACATGTAAATAAAAACTCATACAGGGCTTCCACCTCACAGTCACACATCACTAAACCATCATCAGATTGGTCTCTATCCAAGCCGTCTAGGGCTTCCAGAGCATTTGTTCCAACCAAGGCTTCTAGGACTAGTAACTCAACCCAAGTTGTTATAGGGCTTCCAAAGTGTTTGTCCAACCAGGGATTCCAGAAACTAATAACTCAACCCAAGCTAAGGAAACATGAGAACCAACAAAAAAAATTAATGAAACTAAACCTACAATCACCATGCCTATCTAGGAAATGGCAAGGCTAGGCAATTGACTACCAATCTAGGAAATCCTCCATGCCAATGACATATCATGACCAAGAATCTACATGCATATGCCATGCATTCCAGAATGAGTGAAGAAAACATACATGTAGCTCAGTACCTGCAAGAAAATATGATGTAGCTACTGATCACGATGCCTCTTGTGCTTTCCTTCTCTTCCTTTGGCTTCTTTCTCCAAGAATCCATGTATGCCACACCCACCAAGAGTGCTTCGAGGAATCTCCAAGTATCCAAGAGTATGAGAGAGAGGGAGAATAATGGGAGATCTCCAAAACTAAACTGACAAAAGGTTACCAACTGATCCTTAGAAGCCCTGTTTATGAATGAGGCCTTTATTTTCTTCATTTATCATTATTGTCCTTCATTTTCCTCCTCACATGAAACCTGTAACCTTTCACCTCCATTTTATTCTAATTCCATTATTTTCATAAATAAATGTGCTGAAAACATCATTTTTCCTTTTGAAATTCTTAGCCATTGCATTTGCCAATTTCCTTAACCATAAACAATCACAAGTGATCCCCATCACTAGGAGTTTTCCCAACATTCAACTTGCGATAAGTGTCCCATCATCCGTGGTTGTTATTTTTCCTTTATTAACTTTTATTACATTCAATTTTCACCGTCTATTACAACCCCCCCTTCCCTGGGGGAACACTGTCCTTAGTGTCTGACAACACCTATAACCACGAAACTTTTGTAAGAAAAATATACTTGTGAAGGAGCTTTATAACTTATCTCATTGCCGTATTTACAATGATCAACCTAGTGAGAAGGAAACCAACACGAAGACATAACAACATAACATCATAATGACATGACACCCATACCACTTATTGGAGCTTTATAACATAGCTCATGGCAGTATTTACATCCATATACATATGTACATAAAACAACATCATCAAAACATATACCAAAGCATATACCACAACATATACTAAAAAACGCAACAAAAAATGCTTTGCTTCAACTAGAAAACAAGGAAGGATACATAACCCACATCTGATCAGCCATCTCCCATGTAGCTTCATCAGTCCCAAAGTGCTTCCATTGCACCTTAATTTGCTCAATTGTTCGGTTCCGAAGCATGAACCTTCTTTTGCAATATACATCGAGGCTCTGGTTGGAATTCTCCACCTAGTTCCACTTGTAATACAAACCAATCAATCACATGACCAACATATTTAGCATACTTCTTAAGAAATGACACATCGAAAACACCATGGAATTTCACTTTCGGAGGTAGTTCAAGTCGATAGGCTATCAGCTCAATCCTCTCAATTATATGAAGGGTCCATAAAACTGTGGTGCCATCTTGGCACATAATATAATCCACAAGGAGATCTTCTTTGGTTTGACATGCACACACACCTATTCCTCGACCTGGAACTCGTTGAACAACCTATTTCGATCTATATAGATTTTTTGCCTATCCTATGCTTCCTTTAAATTTTTCTTTATAACTTGCATTTCATGTTGCATGTCTACCAAAATATCTATTCCAATGAATACCCTGTTAACTAGACCACTCCAACTGATAGGAGTGTTACAACTCCATCCATATAATGCCTCAAAAAGATTCATTCTCAAAGATTCCTAATACCCATTGTTGCATGTGAACTCTACCAATGGAAGGTACTCTCCCACTTTCATTGTTGATGCATCACATACATGCTCAACATGTCCTCCAATATCTTGTTGACCCTCTTTGTCTATCCATATTTTTATGCATGATAAACCGTTTGGAAGGCCAACTCTATGCCCAAACTTGGAAATAAATCCTTCAAAAACTTGGAAGTGAACGTGCATCCCTATCTGACACAATCTTCTTTAGAACATCATGCAATCTGACCACATCTCGAACGAATACCTGTGCTACATTGCCAGATGAAAATGTATACTTCACTTGAATGAAATGTGCAACCTTCGTCAACTTATCCACAATAACCATGATGGAATCATGTTGTCTCACTCAGTAAACCTGTAATGAAGTCCATGGAAATGACTTCCCATTTCCACTCTGGGATCCTGATCAGCTGTAGGAGTCCACCTAGATGCTTACATTCTTCCTTCACACACTGACAATCAAAACTCCTAGCCACAAACTCTGCTACACCCCTCTTCAAATTCGGTGAATAGTAAAATATCTTCACTGATATCTGTGTCTGCTGATAACCTAGCTGACCTAAATAAGGTTTTGCATGAAACTTCCTCAAGATAATCTTCTTGATCTCGCTAACATCTAACACATATATCCTATAACTAAACTTGACCAATCCATCTGTTGTAAGGCAATAATCCACATCCTATGCACCTACACCTATACCACTACCTCTACCTGTACCATAACCTATAACTGTACCACTACTTGTACTTGTACCAGTACTCTACTATAACTTGTGCACAATATCCATATGTCTGACATCCTGCTAACCTACCCACAATATCTTATCCTATATATATGTCCCATAGGAGCTCAATGTGAACATCTTGCCCAAAATATAGTGTCTCCACATATGTATAATTGATGCCAACTCAAGATCATGCATGGGATAGTTCTTCTCATGCTCATTCCACTTCCATGATTCATAGCATACCACCTATCCATCCTACATAAGGACTCCACCAAGTCCTCTCTTGCAAAAATTTGTTTGTACTACAAACTCTTTTTCTATATCTACAATCTTTAACACAAGTGTAGTTGTCAAAAATTTCTTAAGTTATTAAATATAGCCTCACACTCCTCTATCCATTTGAACTTCTTACCTTTCATTTGAAATTATGTGATAGGATAAGAAATCTGTGAGAATTTCCTGATGAACCTCCTGTAGTAGCCTACCAAACCCATGAAGGATCTCACCTCATCCACTTTCTTAGGAGCTACTCACTCCATGATGGATCTTATCTTTTCTAGATCTACTGCAATTCCTTCCTTGGAGATGGCATGCCCCAAGTAGTGTACCTCATTCTGAAATAAACTACACTTGTTGAGCCTCACATACAACTGATTCTCTTTCAACAACCTCAACACTTCTACTAAATGTTAGGCATGCTCTTCCTAATTTTTAGAATATACCAGTATATCATCAATGAACATAATAACAAACTTATCCAAATATGGGCACAACACACTATTCATCAAGCACATAAATGTAGTGGAGCATCAGTTAAGCCAAACAGAACAATAAAAAAATCACAACCCCCATACCTGGCCCTAAATGCAGTCTTGTAAATGTCCTCCTCTTTGATGCGTACCTAGTAATATCCAGATCTCAAGTCAATCTTAGAGAACATTGGTTCTCCCTTCACCTGATTGAACAAGTCATCAATCCTCGGAAATGAATACCTGTTCTCGATGGTTACTTTATTCAACTTCCTATAGTCAATGCACAATCTAAGAGTAGCATATTTCTTCTTTACAAATAATACGGTGCACCCCAAGGTGATACACTTGGCCTAATGTACCCCTTGTCCAACATTTCCTTCAACTGCAACTTTAACTCAACCAACTGAAGTGTGCTCATCCTGTAAGGTTATTTTGATGCTAGATCTACCCCTGGCACTAAATCAATAGAAATGTTTACCTTCCTATGAGGTGGAAACCCTATGATGTCCTCGGGAAATACATCCTTGAAGTGCTATAAAATTGGGTAGATTCTCAACACATATGCATTTTCAGCTTCATGTGGGCTGCAAATAGCGTACATGCTTTCCTGTGAATATTCTTTTCTTGCATAGTTGTCACGATCCTAACTAATGTATATTTCTTCTTACCCTGTAGGACTCTTGGTTCTCCATTGCCATTAACACACTTAATGGATTTATCATAGCATTCTACCTTGGTGCTATGAAGATACAACCAATTCATGCCCAACAACATACTATATGATCGCAATGATAATACATTCAAATGTGTTGTGGTAGGAATACCATTCAAATAAAATTCACAAGATCTTACCCAATGATGAATTAAGTTCTTCATACCTATATCCAACTTCACTAACCAAGACGTTGCATGAAATTCCTTACTCAAACGACGCTTATCCACCAAGTCAATACTAACATAGCTATAATTAGATCCATGGTCAATCAAAATAGAAATAACTTGATCACAAAGCATACTGTCCATCTCTATGATAGATGCTTGATGATCTACCTGTTTGTTATCCATGCTGCATAGATATGTGGAATACCCTGACCAAAATCCCCAACAGTCTATACCACCTGAGCACTCTATATCTAAGATCTACCATCCTGATTCTGCGGAAAATATCTCCTACGATCATCCTTGGCACAAATCCAACACTGTATTTTCTTCCAACCTATCTCCTTATTTTGTTCTCCTGATCAAAATCCGTATCCTCTATCAGATGCATTGGACTTCTTAGGTTTTGCAACATTCTCCTTGTTATCTGTATCCTAAGGCCTTGCTCTCTTTTTGTCCCATTTTGCTTTGATATTTGCATTATCTCTCTAGTGTGGCTTAGTTTCAGTTCTGCACGTCAATTGTTGATAGCAATGCCTTAACTTCTGAATGGCCTCCTCCAATGATCTAGGCTCATCAAACTCAATCCTGTCTTTAAATGAAACCATTAACCCACTAATGAAACTTTCAATCTTGCCTTTTCCTTTGTGAGATAAGGCACATACCTCAACAACTTGAAGAATCTCCTAGTGTACTCATCATCTGTCATGGAACCCGCCTTTAGCTCATAAAATTACTTCACCCTATCATCAAAGTATCTCTTTGACAAATACTTCTTCTTGAATAACATCTCAACTATCTCTTTGATGCTATAGTAAAATATCTTCATTGATGTCAGTGTCTTCTGATAACCTAGGTGACCTGAATAAGGTTTTGCATGAAACTTCCTCAAGATCACCTTCATGATCTCGTTGATGTCCAACACATATATCCTATAACTAAACCTAACCAATCCATCTGATATAAGGCAATAATCCACATCCTATGCACTTGCACCTGTACCACTACCTCTACCTATACCTATACATGTACCATCACCTGTACCTATACTTGTAACTATACCACTACCTGTACTTGTACCAATACTCTATTATAACTTGTCCACAATATCCATATATCTAACATCCTGCTGACCTACCCGCAATATCTTATCCTATAGATATGTCCCATAGGAGATCAATGTGAACCTCTTGCCCAAAATATAGTGTCTCCACATCTTCAATGCATGTATAATTGTTGCCAACTCAAGATCATGCATGGGATAGTTCTTCTCGTGCTCATTCAACTTCTATGACTCATAGCATACCACTTGTCCATCCTACATAAGGACTCCACCAAGTACTCTCTTGCAAGTATTTGTGCATACTACAAACTCTTTGTCTAGATCTGCAATCTTTAACACAACTGCAAGCGTCAACAACTGCTTAAGTTTCTTAAAACTAGCCTCACACTCCTCTGTCCATTTTAACTTCTTACCTTTCATGTACAATGACATGATTGGATAAGAAATCTATGAGAATTTCCTGATGAACCTCCTGTAGTAGCCTACCAAATCCATGAAGGATCTCACCTCATCCACATTCTTAGGAGCTACTGATGCGGGAGCACCCAGCAACTAAGCAAGCAAACCTGGACCAGAGGATCAGAACAAAAGAAAAGCCTGATTTAAAGCAGAAAAATAATTTTAAAGAGGATAAAGCGGATTTAAAGCGTGCATGCATGAAGCTTTTGTGGAGAAAATCAGGAGAGGATAGGATTGATCCTTCCTAAAATTCTTATGTAATTGTAATACCATAGGGGTGTAGAGATATCTTATTTTGTGAAGAAAATTGTGAGTGGGCAAGATGTAGCCGAGCATGAGTTCGTTTTAAGGCTGAAAGGCCTTAACTTTGTAATTGTTCCGTAAATATATAAAAGTGTGTTTATGTCATGTGTTAATTGTATACGCTATGTGTTTTATAAATGAGTCAAAACTTGTGTTCTGTAAATAAAAATGGTGTTGCAGGCACTCGGCGGCGGCTGCATGAATGTTCAAATGAGAGCAAGACAGACTATAGCGGTGAATTAATTAAAAGGCTTCCTAAAGATTGAGTGGGCCCATAACCCACAGGTCCAGGATCAAGATTTTTAAAGAATTTGGGATTTTGGGCAACCCCCAAATTCTCATTTTCATCAGTTGGTATCAGAGCAGTAAGATTCTGCGGAAAGAGGTACAGTTGAGTTAAAGATGAAGAATTTATGGTCTTGCTACTGTGCAGATGGCGGCAGCAGAAGGTGAGAAGATTTGCAGCAACCTAGAGGATGCCAAAAGACTGAGTGCGAAGGGCTTGGTGAGGTATCGTGTAACAGAGGAGGCTGTTACTGTAGAGGTTGGTTGCAGTGAAGGAATGAAGTGGATAAAATTGCTAAAGACCAGGAGAAGCATATGACCAGGAGGTCATAAATTTTTGTGCCTCGGGAGTATGATGCAAGAGCAACTAGCAACAAAGCAAAAAAACTGGACCAGAGGATCAGAACAAAAGAAAAGCGTGATTTAAAGGAGAAAAATAGATTTAAAAAGGATAAAGCAGATTTAAAGCATGCATGCATGAAGCTTTTATGGAGAAAATAAGGAGAGGATAGGATTGA
>APFE030961524.1:118928-155599 GCA_000404065.3 Pinus taeda
CCTCACAAGGCTTTTGCATAAACTTGGAGAGGATTCCAACAGCAAATGAAATGTCTGGTCTGGTAGTAGTGAGGTAGCTGAGACTTCCTACAAGCTGTCTATATTTTGTTGCATCCTCAAATTCCTTTCCTTCATTAGATGTGAGCTTTAAGTTTTGTTCCATTGGAGTAGTAAGAGGATTGCACTCTGTCATGCCAAACCTGTTCAACAAATCTCCAATGTATTTCTTTTGAGAAAGAAATATTGACTTTGGATGTTGGGTTACTTCAATGCCAAGATAGTAATGAACATAGCCCAAATCAGTCATTTCAAAACTTTTCCCCAATTCCTTCTTTATGGATGCAATGTAGCTTTCATTGTTCCCTGCCATTAAAAGATCATCTACATATACCACAAGATATGCAACTGTTTTTCCAACTTTCTTGACAAATAAAGTTGGATCATCAAGATAAAAATGATTGAAGTTGAGTTTCAGAAGATGCTCAATTAGTTTTGCATACCAGGCTTGCGGTGCTTGTTTGAGGCCATACAAGGACTTCACAAGTTTGCATACTTTATGTTCATGTCCTTTCATAGCAAATCCTTTAGGCTGGGACACAAAAACATTCTCTTTTAGATCTCCATTCAAGAAGGCAGTTTTTACATCCATTTGATGGACTTTCCAACCATTCTCAGCTGCTAGTGCAAAGAGTGTCCAGATGGTGGCCCATTTTGCTATGGGGGAAAAAATTTCCTCATAATCGACCCCTACTTCTGTGCAAAACCTTTTGCCACAAGCCTAACTTTGTGCTTGTCAAGTGAGCCATCAACTTTGTACTTGTTCTTCTAGACCCACTTGCAACCAATTGGTTTGGATCCAAATGGTGGATCAACCAGCTTCCAAGTGTCGTTCTTTATGAGGGCAACATACTCCTTTTGCATCGCTTCCTTCCATTCATCATGAGAAGAAGCTTCTTTAAAGGAAGTTGGTTCAAAATCTATAGACAAGTTCAATTCACAATCATAAGAAACATCCATATCAACAGCTGAATTAGAGTCATCTACATCACCTCCATTTTTCTAGTTTGAATTTCTAGTTCTTGTTTTTCCAATTTCATCAAGATGAACACTTTCAAGTGTCTTTGTCAGCCACTTTGGGGGACCTTTCTGAGATGGTCCATGCTGCTCTGTTGATTGAGTTGGGACTGAATCAAGATTGACTCTCCCAATTCTATCAATTACATCACTTAAAGCATCATCCGTCGTTGGAGTTTCATTCGGGGGAGAGTGTTCTTCAAAAGAAGATTCCACATGTTGATCTAGAATAGGAATCCCCCCTTCAAGATGTTGAATCTGATTATCAAACTCTTGAAATGATTTTGTTTTTGCAAATCTATCCAAGCGATCAAGTTGCCTCTCAACAACATTGTCAGATTTGGATGATTCAAGAAAAATTACATCTCTAGATACAACAAACTTTTTATTTACTTCATCATAGAGGCGATATGCTTTGGAGGTGTTTGAATACCCCAGGAAGATACACTTACGACTTCTAGCACCATGTTTGTTTCTATGTACCTTTGGTATCAAAGCATAGCAGGTGGAACCAAAGACCCTGAGATGTTTTACCGAAGGAACATGTCCATACCACAATTCATAAGAAGTCTTGTTTCTTATAGAATTAGATGGACATCTATTTTTTATATATGCAGCACATAGAACAGCATCAACCCAAAACATTATCTTTACATTTTTGAAGAAAAGCATGGACCGTACCATATTCAAGATTGTTCTATGCATTCTTTCAGCTACACCATTCTGTTGGGGATTATAAGGCACAATTGTTTGATGTTTGATCCCATGTTGATGAAGATAGTTTTCAAATTCATTTGATGTATATTATTTTCCATTATCAGTGCGAATAGACCCAATATGAGATTGTGCATCATTTTCAATCCATTTATGAAAATTCTTGAATGTTTGGAAAGCATCAGATTTGTTCTTCAATAAATAAACCCAACACATTCTAGTGTAGTCATCAATAAACGTCATGATATATTTATTTCCATTTGCAGAAGAAACAGGCATTGGACCACATAAATCTGAATGAATGAGTTCAAGTTTCATATGTTCTCTTGAATGTGAATCATGAAAAGACTGTTTTCTATGCTTTCCTAGAATGCAAGCATCACATTCTAAAGTTTTTTAGGAATTGTAGGCAAACCAACAACAACATTTTTCTTCAATAAGCGGAGACTGTCATAGTTCAAATGTCCAAATCTAGCATGCCATAATAAACTTGATGGAAGTGTACCTTCTTCATGATGAGAATTGTACGAGAAATGTTGTGCATGAGCAGATGTTCCTTACAATTTCAGAAGCCTTTCTTCTTCTATTCCCCTCATGACAAGTAAGTGGTCAAATGCGTTTCTTACCTCAAGCTTCCCATCAAACATATGAATGGAGTTACCTTGCTGGTGGATGTGGACCAAGGACAACAAGTTTCTCTTGAGCTGTGGGAGATATAGAACATGATCCAGAAGAAAGTTTGGAAGACCAGGCTGTTTAAGCCTGATTGTGCCAAGCCCTGATGGCTTGATTTTTGGCTGATCTGCAAAGTATACTGCTCCATCAACATTGTCAGTGAAATCTTCAAAAAAATATTTTCTATGAGACATGTGGCAGGTTGCTCCTGAATCAAGCAACCAATCATTTTTCCATGAAGCAAGTGAAGCATTAAACTAATCTTCATTTACTCCAATGTTACATTGTGCAACATAGTGAGCGGATTCAGGTGCTTTACCTTTGTCTGTATCATCAGTTTTACCTTTTTGTTGGTTTCTTTTCTGCTCAATTTTGTCCCATGGTAGCTTGCATGTAGAGGCATCATGCGATCCATTTCTTTTGCAGCGAATACAGTGTAAATCTGCCTTTTCTCCTTGAGAATGCCTGCCCCCCTGCCTCTGAAATATATTCCTCTTCCTCTTCGTCCACCTCTTCCTCTTATAGAATCTTGAGCAGGATGCTTTTCTTTATGAGCAAGGCACACAGTCTCTTCAGAAGATTCAGGGGTTTTCTTCTTTCCGAAAGCTTTCTCTCTTTCAACGAACTTTTTCACAAGAGAGTAAGGTTTTTTTTTGTAGGTAAGTACTTATGGGAGATTTGAGCCAATGACCTATTGCAAGCCTTAACAGTGCACCCATTCACCGTCAATCCAAAGCCCCATGGGCTATTAGATATTAGTTTATAATAAGTATTAATAATAAAGTTTTTTTCTTTTTCGAATAAAAAAACAAATAATGTGTTATCTCATTTTCTTTTATATTTATAGATGAAAATTAATTATTAATTAATACGAATGACAATAAATTAATATCAATCCCAACAAATTATCATTTAAAAAATTATATTAACATAAATTAATTAATTTAACAAATATAATTTTTATTCCATAAATAAAATAAGAATTACCATTTTCAAATAATTAAAAGATGATATCAATAAATCCAAACATAAATATATAGAAAAAATCTGAAGTTGTAGATGTATATTATAAAGTTAAAATTATATAAATATCATAGAAGAGAAAATCCCTAGTAAAGACAATTATCTAAGGAAATGTTAAAAATATAGTCAATTTCTCAAATTTATCGTACCATTGTATATATTTAAAAACATTTAATGATATTAATTAATACACCAAATTAAATCGAATTGTGTATGCAATTTAGAACATTTAATTCTTTTAATTCTTTTTTTTTGTAAACTTGACAAATCTCTATTTATCATCTATTTTTCAAAAAAAATGTACATCCATATGTTCCAGGTGGTCACATGCCCGGAGGAAACGAGGTGACCACCAGTCAGCTTTAAATCCTGTCCAAAAATTAAATAAGTTTATAACAATCCATCTACTATTTCTATGTTGACTGTCTCTACTACCATCTCTATTGATCAACATAAACATGTTTGTTTTCTTCATTATAGACAAAATTCAAGGCTTTCTACCTCGCTTGATCATTCCTCATCTGAGGATATTACTGGATCTGGTGCCTTTGCATTGGATCTTGGCATCTCGCTTCTTTGTTCCATTTTCCACTTTATCTCTTTCAGGGCCTGCTCAATCGTTCCTAATGGAAGATTGTTCTGGTAAGTCTGAATCTGTATGGTCGCTATTTCCCTTAGAAGTTCAGCTCTGTCTGGGTCCTTCTCCATTTTGTCTTCTTGTTTTCCGAATTCTTCCAGTGCTATGTGCTCGTGGTGGAAAGTCATGGCCCGTGCCACCACGTTTTTCATAATACAGTATTGGTGTAGGGTTTTTTTGAAAAGGGATTGTCTTCCATTAGTAGTCCTGGGGTCTTACACCATTCTTTCCTATTCATCCATAGGTATATCTCTGTATCTAAGATTATCTCTTAGGTCTCACTCCCAGCTAGCGATCTGGTCTCTTACTTCCATCGGGTTTCGTTCCATGTAGGAGTCAATAATTGTCTTCATTTGGTCTCCATCTTGCTTCCTACCACTTTCCTTTACCTAGCCACTTGTTCCTTCGTCCTTCTTAGTTGTCCTCTTTCCTCTTCTAGGATCCATTTTGCTTTCAGCTTGGCGGTTGAAGCTTGTAATCTTGAGCTCTCTGAAATTTTCTACATGCCTTCCCTATTCTGTTACTGAACCTATCACAGAATCAAAGCATATGTCAGTCATATTATTTTGGTTTATAACACTTTCCTTGGTTTTTTCCTCCTTCCTCCTTCTTGAGCTTCCTATCTTCTGGTTTCCTACCAATCTGAATTTGGCTCCATCTCTTTTAATTCCTAAGGTCACGGCATATCGATGGGTTCATTTCTTCTCCCCTCCCACGCAGGATTTCCACTCCTACCTTTTTTGCCTCTTCCCTCCCGGGGCCTTGCCCTTGGATAATTTTAAGTGGAAGAGGTATCCCCTAAACCCAATTTTCTCAGGCTTTTTAATAGGGTTTCTGCTAGCTTCTCTCCCTCCCCTCCCCCTAGGTTGCAGTGTCCTCTCACTAGAGATTGGGGTTTTCATTTAACCACTTTCTTCTCTCAGGGCTGCAAGCATTCTTCCTTTCAGTCCATTGAGTCTTGCCAGGACCCATATTATGACGGGGGAACTATTGCAATTTTGCTCAAGATGGCCCTCATTCTCATAGATTTCTCTGCCTCTCCTCTCACTCTCTTTGTCTAGAGAAGATGAGATCTCTCTGGTCCTATTTTCCCCCATTCCACTGAGGTTGCTATAGAAATTGATATGATGATACCATATTTGCTTACAATATCAATATCCTATATGCCTATTTCTCAAATAATTAAAGCTTTCAGGAGTTAAAGCCAGAGGTATTACATACCCACTTACAAAATTTCGCCTTTCTTCCACCTTCTGTGTCTTCTCACTACCTCCTCTTTCTTTCTTGTCACCTTTCCTCATTCTCGTCTGCATGCATAATGCCTCTTTCCTATTCTCCTTGAGACTTATCTCTTTTTCGTTCCTAACTCTTGTCTTTACTGCCAGCTATCCTATTTTAATCCCAGCACAAATCCCTTCCTTCCTATCTTGGGATGCTGCCCTCATGTCCTGTCTACCGTTGTCTTGCATTAATTTCTTCCCTCTCCCGGCTGCTCTTGTCATAGTATTTCTGACTCTACTCTGCCACTTGTCTTTATTCCTCTGCCTGCCTTGGTTTTCTCTATCCTGCCCTCTCTTCTAACATTCCTTTCTGGCTCATCCCCCGCACTCTTAGGGTTTGTCCTTCCTCTGCCCTGCTCTATCATCCCACCAATCACCTGTCTTCCCCTATCCTGTTCCTCCCCTGTCCTTTCCTACATCTATCCTTTTCCCTCTCCACTCCGATCTTTTCTCTTCGAATTATCTAGATGTTCACTCATATTCCTATCTAGTTCTATGAGTTCTATTAGTTGTGTCATTTCTTCCTTTAAGTTTAGCTCTGTCCGGCTTGCATCCAGCTACTAGTCTCCCTCCCTGCATCCCCAATTCGCTAGACTATTTGCTAAGGCATTACCTCTTTGTCTCACATGGGATGGTAGTATGTATACTATCCTTTTAAGTAGTTTTCTTATCTCTTTGACTAGCCATGTGGTCCTCGAGTTGCGACTCAGCTTTTTTGTTGATGCTCCGTGCTGTAATTGTTTAAGTATATCTATCGCTAACTTTGAATCTCCTTCTACCTAGAGTTTCTGATACCCCTCTCGTATAACTATTTCTGTCCCCCTTTTCAATGCATGGAATTTTGCTTCATTATTTGATGCATTTCCACAGTCCATCGCATATACCCTTAGCGTTCGTCCTTTGTCATCCCTGAGTATTCCTCCAGTGCCTCCCTCCCTTGGGTTTCCTTTTGCAGTTCCATCAAAATTCAACTTTCTGAATCCCTGCTAGGGATTCCTGTAGAAGTCGTTTTCTTCTACCTCTTTGACCTGATATTTCCTTGCAACCATGTCTATTATGCTTATTTTTAGTTGCAGACAGTTCATAATTCGTGTCTATGTTTGGTTTGCTTTCCAGTCTTCATCGTTCCACTTCTCTATGATTATGGTTTCTCTTATGTTATGGACTGTTTGGTTCCATATATCATTCGTTACTCTGCCATTGTCCTTAAAAAGAAACTAGTTCCTTTCTTTCCATATGTTCCAAAGGATGAACCCCATGGAGATATTCCAAGCTCTCTTCAGGATTACATTTTGGTACAGTTTACTTCTCTATTTTTCTATTCTTAATTTTATATTATTTGTGTCTCTATCACTGATTTCGAAGAGCTATTAGTGGTGTCGCCACAGGATGTTGCTGACTCAGCAGGTGTTAGTCAGGTGTTCCATCATTTCTTCTTGTTCTTGGAATAGTACACAGCGCGATGGGCCTTACATCCCCTTCCTTCACAGCTGGTCCCAGGTTAAAGCTCGCCCGTGGGTTATAATCCAGGTAAACAACACTCTCTTTGGCCAGGTTTTCATTTTCCAAATTCTGTCCCATTTTTTTGTTTCGAGGTTGCTAGTGTTGCTAGCCTTTATGTAGTATCCTTCTGCTGTCATAAACATCCCTCTAATTCTTTTTCCCCATCTTATGATGTTTGTCCCTTCTTTAACCACAAATTTTCTTATCTCCATATCCATTTTGTAGTTTTCCCATTATGTCGTTTCTAGTGATTCTTGCTAGTCTTCTTGCGTTTTCCATTTTCTGCAGTATCCATCGCTTTCAAGGAGCCAGTAGTTTCGAACCGCATCTTCCTCCATTTGGGTGGTGACCCGGTGAATTTCTTGGAGTTGAGGTTGCTGAGAAAGTTTTCCTCTTTGCCTTATCCCAGAAATTCACTTTGTCCCCCTTTCTTATTTCTAGAAGTTATGTTCTCTAATCAGGTCCCTATTTGATCTTGCCAGGTTCCAAATTGCGGATCCTTTCTTTTCTGATTGGCTTCTCAGTTTTCCTTCTGGAGATCTGGCCATCTCCTATTTTTTCTCCCACAACTTTTTCCATAAGTCTTCTCCTCCTTGTATCCATCTCCACCACAATTTTTCCCCATTACCTAGTTTAGGATATATGGATCTTGCAACCATAGTCCTCCTTCTGTTAATGTTTTACTTAGCCATTTCCATGACAACAACGCCCACTTTTTAGCTTTGCTTGTCCCTTGCCATAGGAATTTTTTGAAGATTTCCACCATTTTTTGGCATATTGTTTTTGGTATAGCTTGGCTAGTCATTTGATAAAGTGGAATTGAATGGAGGACTGATTTGAGGAGGATGATGTGGCTCTGGTTATTCAAAGCCCTAAAAGTCCAGTTATCCATTCGTTTTTGTATCTTTCCCAACAGAACTCCCCAGTTAGCAATTCTGTTTTTCTTATCACTTAGTTGGATGCGTGGATATTTAGTGGGGAATTTCCATGTTCGAAAACCCATGGTTCTTGCCAAGAATGATTGGGAAGTCATTTGAGTGTTGAAGAAGTTGATTTCCGATTTGTCTTTATTTATCTCAGTTCTTGTTGCTTTTGTAAATTCGCCAAGGATTTCCATTAATTGCTTTGCTTCCTTGAGATTGGCTTGTCCATACAACATGACGTCATCCACAAATTGTTGATGTGTTAAGGGTAGTTCTTCTCCCCATAGTCTCAGTGCTTTTAGCTATCTATTATTCACTCTTGCTTTATCAGTGTTCCCAGACCATCAGTAGCTAGGATGAACAGAAACAAGGAGAGTGGATCCCCCATACCTGAGTCCTCTAGATGGGTTAAAGGCTTTTGTAGGTGTCCTATTTAGCATTATGGACATAATTGGTGCAGTTATCATAGACAATACCCATTATATCCATCTGTCATAAAAAAACATAAGCTTTTAGGATTTTCTAGAGATATTCCCAGCTTAGCATGTCATATTCTTTAGCTAAGTCTAGTTTGATCATAATCCCCTTGTGTTTTGAATTCTTCAGTGAATGGATTGCTTCTTGAGCAACTATGATTCCGTCTACTATTTTTCTCCCTTTAACGAACCTTGTTTGTTCCTCTGAAATCAGCTCTGGGAGTATAGATTTTAGTCTATTCAGCATTATAGTGGCTAGGATTTTGTAAATTACATTACATAATGCTCTCGGTCTGAATCCTTGTGGTTCCTCAGCTTTTTTCATCTTCGAAATCAGGGAAAAGAAGGTAACATTCAAAGTCAGGTGCATTCTTTTTGTGCATCTAGATTCTTCCACTACATTTACAATGTCTTGACTCATGAAGCTCCATGTGGCTTGGAAGAATTCCGAGGTGTATCCATCCGGTCCTGGTGCTTTATTCGTTGCCATTGTCTTCACTATCTCTTCTACTTCTTTCTCTCTTATAACCCTTACGAGTGCCATGTTCTGTTCTCTATTCACCCTTTTGCCTATATATTGGCTTATTTTTGCTATATCTTCCTCTCTATTGCTTTGCATCTCGGTCAAGATTCCTTTGAAGTGTTGTACCAACAAATTCTCCATCTCCTCTTTCTGTGTTAACCTGTTGCCGTAGTTATCTTTTAGAGAGAATATTATGTTTTGCTGTCTGTGCTGTTGCATGGCCTTGTGGAAGAATTTCATGTTTCTCTCCCCTTCTTTCAGCCATTGTATTCTAGATTTTTGTCTCCATAACGTTTCTTCTTGTTTTCTTCTTTCCTCTAGCCTGTTTAGTACCATTCCTTCTTCCTCTAATAATTCCTTTGTTCTCCCATCTTTTATGATTTTTTGTTGTATTCTTTTCATTTCTGTTTGTCTTTTCTTGCTCTTTTTGAATCTATCGAAATTCCTCTCTATTCCACTTCTTTATTTTACCTTTGAGATCCTTCAATCTTAGCTGTAGAGTGTGCATTTTGTTTCTTCCTTTTATTCCAGTCTCATTCTCCTTCCACCTTTGTTCCATATTTTCTATGAAGGTTGGATATCTCAACCAGAAAGCCTCGAACTTGAAGGGTCTATTCTAATTTTTGTTGGTTCATGGTGATTTCTAATTGTATGGGCCAATGATCGGAACCTTGGTAGGGTAGGATTGTTGCTTCATAGAAAATGCCTTTTCCTATGAAATGTTCTGATGCTAGGAACCTATCAAGCTTGGAGCTTATTTGCTTTCTTTCTCCTCTACGGTTGTTCCAAGTGAATTTGCCATTAATGATATGTATGTCTATCATTTTCAGTTATGATTGTATGTCCCTAAATCTTTCCATGTCTAGTTCTTCTCTTTGCAGTCCACCGTTCTTTTCCTCTTTTGAGGTTGTCATATTAAACTTGTCAATTATCAGCCAAAACTTTTCTTTGTGCAGGTTTCCTAACTATTGTAGTTGGAGGAGGAAACTTCCTCTTTCCACTGGTATATGAGGTCCATAAACTGCTGAGACCAAGAAACATTCTCTGTGGCCTATAAGTTGGAACCTCCTAGTGAGAATCATTTTCATTCCTTTCCAGTAATCTACTGTGACTTCCACAGGGTTCCATAAAATTGCAATTCCCATCGCATTGCCTATTGCATAAATTGTCATACATCCATATGTAGGTTTGATTTTGGTTAAGATCTCCCCCATTTTCCCCCTTGTTATTTTTATTTCCTATAATAACATTATTTGGTGTCTTTCTCTTTTTATCCTTTTTTCTAGGTATCTTTTTTTACCTTCGCTATTAATTCCTCTAATATTACAAGATGAAATTATCATTTGGTGGTTAGGTTTGTTTGGTGGAATACCGCTAAAAGCGGGACTACTCTTCGAGTGTTTACTAACATTTTCCCCATGATCCGTATTGATTCTTGAATATTCCTCCTGCCTCTTTTTTTCCTCCTTTCACTTTACTTTGTTGATCTTGGTTATTTTCTAGTTGGATGCATATTTGTTCAATCATTTTTGTCTTTCCGTAATCTTGTTTTTCCTTGTATTTTTGAAAGGTTTCCCTGTATAATTTTTTGTCCTCTTCTCGGATGAACCTTTCGTCCAAGTGTCTCCATTCATCTAGAATTTTCCTCAGGATTTCTTCTTTTGACATTGGATCTTCCCCTCTACTGTTATCAATTTCCATTACTTCACTTTCCCAATTCTCCCCCTTTTCCTTTCCTTCCTTTTCCATTGTTTCACTTTGGGTTTTTCTCTTTGTATTTTTTGTCCTTTGGCTTGGGCTACCCTCCCATTCTTTCTCCTCTTGATAGTCCATTATTTAAATTTCCTTATCTTCTTCTTCTACCTGTAGAACTTCAAATCTGTTTGACATATTTGTTTTCGCTTGTTGTTCCTTTCTGCGTTCCTTAGGGTTTTCCTTTGTAGGTCTTTTTTTGTTTTTTATCTCTTGAAACCCTTCATTATCTTCTTGATATTTCCTCTATCGCTTCTTTCTTTTTTCATCCTCTTCTATGTTAAGAGGACATTCCTTGAAAAGATGTCCATATTCATGACACCTTCTGCATCTAGAAGGGATATGCTCATAGTCCAGTGCTTGTTGCTACACCTCCTCATGGTATTGTAGCTCAACTGACCCTGGGATCGGGTCGGCTGTGTTCATATAGACACAGATTATTGCATATGAAGTGTATCTTCCCTTCTTTGTTGATTCAATTATTTTAATAAAGCTTCCTATGGTATTTCTTATTCCCTCCAGGATCTTTGGATCCTAGAAGTCCATTGGTAATTTGAACAGCCTTAACCAAACCGGGGTTGCTAGGAATTTTTCTTTATCAAGGTTAGAACATTCCTCCCACTACTGCATGAATAATCCTGCATTATTATGAAAATATGGACCGTTTTCAAGCACTCTTTCTTTATCTTGTAGGTTTGAGAAGATTACTGTAAAGAAGCCTCTTGCACCCAACTTTAACTCTATGTGGCCTCAGGGTTGCCATTTCTACTGGATCCATCTAGTGAGGTCCTTTTCTGATGGCCATACACCAATAAACTTGCATATTAATGCATGGTCCTTCATATAGCTTCTATAGCGCTCGAGTTTATTCATGGGAATAATGAATCTCGATTTTTCCATTGCACACGATAAGCATTTGCCTCTACTTCCTGCCTGAAATCTTGCTCCAAGGGCAGGTCCTTGTATCTTCATTTCCTTTTCTAGTTTGTTGTTGCTTGGTCCTTCTCTTGCCACTACATCTCTATAGTAGGGAATATCTCCCCTCCTGTCTTCCACTATCATTACTATAATCTCTTGGATTCAATGCCGCTTTCTGACTGCAAACATGGTTTTTCATACCACCTACCTCATGGTTGTATGACCATTAGGGTTGCAGAGCTCCAAAAAGCCTTAGACTGAAGGAACCTTTTTTTGACTGGTAATTGTTTTAATTCTTATTTTTTAAACAAATTCACTATTATATTATGTTAAAAACATTGGTTTTCAGGACCTTTATCATTTACATTCTTCTGTAACATTATTAGCTTTGAAATTTCAATACAACCATAACTTGGTTTTTTTTGTATTACCATCTCTCTATATTACCGTGTTACACTTATAATGTCTATATATTCTACAAAATGGCCCCAAACATAAGTCATACTTAAAACACATACAACATAATTATCTAATTTTCTCCAAAGGGGTTAGGGTCTGGCTTGTCCTACGATGTCACCTATTTACTATGATCTATTCCAATGCCTTTCAATGGTTTTGGAGTGACTACAACCTGCATCATCGTTTTTAGGTCTAGGAGACCCTGCCTTTCTTTATCGTAAGAGAAACATGCATAATATTAATTCTTGCTCTTCAGAAGAAGGATTTCCATTCCCATGTTCATGACCTTTGTTCCATGCCACCTTGCATCAATTTGAGTTTGTGATCCACCATCTTTTCCCAATCATCTAACTTCTTCTCAATCAAGTCCAATCTCCTACCCAACAACTCGTACATGCCAATTAAAATTTTGAAGAGATTTTCTACTCATCTCTTCCCTGGAAGCTTCTTGGCTCTCCATCACTACCATTGACTAGTTCCTTAGTAAAGAATTCAAATAAGAATGCAACCTAGTGAGCTCAAATGCTTCGTGTCTCTCCCTATTTATCAACTCCCTCTCTTGCTAGAGAGGCCTCTCCCCTAAGGTAAGCATTAATTCATGTCACAAGTGAAGCTTCTAAGAATTTACTCTGACCATTGTGTATGTACTTGCATAATATTTCAGATGAAAGAATTTATGAAAATTTTGAAGAGCTTTTATACTCATCTCTTCCAACGAGCTAATTCCCCAAAAGTTTCTTAGCTCTCCATCACTACCATCGTCTAGTTCCTTAGTAAAGAATTCAAATAAGAGAGCAACCTAGTGAGCTCAAATGCTTCGTGTCTCTCCCTATTTATCAACTCCCTCTCTTGCTAGAGAGGCCTCTTCCCTAAGGTAAGCATTAATTCATGTCACAAGTGAAGCTTCTAAGAATTTACTCTCCCCATTGTGTATGTACTTGCATAATATTTCAGATGGAGGCATTAAATAATTGATCCCTAAATAACTCCAACCATCCTTGGCAGTGTCTAAGAAGACCGTTGAGATTTAAATCATGTCGTCGTTCATCATTGATGGTCCAAGTGTTATTTTTGTCATGCATCTATCCTCCTTCACCATCCATCCCATGGAAGTGTAATTCCAAGTGGAAACTTATAATTATTCTCCTTAATTGAAATGTCATGAGATTCGATTTGGTTGATCTCCACAAAAATCCTCGTTTAATATGATTTGATCACGGGATTTCCATCGTAATCCTTTCTCTATTTGATGGAGCTCAATTACTCCTTATTAGAGTCATGAACCCAGCTTGGGGTGGTTGTCTACATCAACATTTAGAGATATAAGAAAACATTGAAGTGTGATTTCCTCATATTTTGATGCCAACATGGCAATTAAACAGACAATTTGGGTTAAGAGGTGTTGGCATTATGGCACTGGTTTGTCTTGATGACATAAGTGTTATCCTTGATGGCAATTCACTCAAGTAGCAGATCACAAGTTCAGGCTCTTAGAATGGCAGAAAATGGCAGGTGCGCAGGTTCCTGATCTCAAAGATGCGGTCATTAATAGGTTCTACAGACGCACCGTTCAGAAGTTGCAGACAGGTTCACAAGTGTACCATTCAAAAGATGCGGACCCCCTGGGAAGTCTTATGGGTGGTCGATGGTATTTAGTTTGATGCTTCTGAACCTATGGTTTGGTCCATGGTTTGTGTAAGGGTTTGTGTATAAAAAGGAAAGGAGATTATTTGGCTGGGCACACATGTGTTGAATATCTTAAGAGCAAGATCTGAAATTCTAGTGATCGATTGGTGAATAATAGCTGGATCTGAATTAAGGAGAACCCTGAGCATTATAAGGTGAATCTACTGATAAGACGACATCTCCTTGTCGCATGATCAGATCTGTGAATCTGACGGTCTGGGATATAGTTGAGGACTGATAAAGTGTCTATACTCAGAGGTCCACAGGTGAGATACGACGCAAGTATGGAGGTGCACAGTCCAGAAGACAGATTAGGTGCGGAGGTGCGCAGTCCAATTGATAGCGCAGCTGCAGAGGTGTGCAGTCCAGTTAATAGTACAGGTGCGGAGGTGCACAGAAGATAAGACAGAGCAGGTGTGGAAGTGCACAGGCTCGATACAACAGAAGTGTGGATATGCACAGGCTTCTATTAGTGAAATTGCAGAATTTTCTTGAAATATTTTTAGCTGCCGTTACTTATTATTGCTGAGTTCAGGGTTCTGAATTTGTGTATGGTTGCTGTGTATTGAGAAGTTATTGACTTTGTTTTTGTACAAGGAAGTTGGGTGATTTTCGATCTATTTGATGTTTGATTGATATTCATGGATCCAGTCTGAAAATTTATGAAACGAGGTCCTTGGAAGAAAAGAGAAGGTTGTATCCTTCTACAGGTTGAACCCTGCATGCTGGTATAAGACTGCACCAGTACAAAATCATTGTAAAAGAAGTTTCTAATTGAAAGAATATAGATACATATTGCAGTAGGTGGTTTTCACCCACATTGGGTTTCCACCTTATATCTTGTGTCCTTTGGTGTGACTGTTGCTCTATTTTTTTGTTGTTCCTATTTTCAATAGTTCTAATGATCCACATCTGAAGAATATATTAAATTATAAGGTATAAGCAAGTTTCATTTGCATAAATTGAAAAGAGTTTGATAATACTGATTCACCCCCCCTCTTAGTATTATTTTCAACAATTGGTATTAGATCAGGTCCTTTAAGAAAAGCTTGATCGCTTGAAGGAAGATCTATCACCATGAGCAACTACGGAAACAACGCATCTATCAGGCCACCAATTTTTGATGGGAGAAACTTCGTCTATTAGAAGGTAAGAATCACTGCCTATCTTCAATCTCTTGGTACATAAGTATGGGATATTGTGGAAACATGATACACATTTCCATCAACAACTCCTATAGACACAGCTGGTAAGAGGCAGTATGAAACAAATTAAAAAGTGGTCAATACTCTATTTGGAAGTCTATCTCAATCAAAATTCGTTAAGCTTATGCAGCTCAAAAGCGCAAAGGAAATATGGGACAAGATCGTTCTAAGCTATGAAGGAGATGAGCAAGTAAAATGAGCAGAATTACAAACTCTTGGAATTCAGTATGAAAGTCTTGGAATGCATAATGATGAAAGTGCGGCTAGCTATTTCCTACGTATAGATGAGATCGTAAATTGTATGAAAAACTTGGGTGAAGAAATAAAAGAAGTTGTTGTGGTTGAGAAAGTTCTAAGATCTTTGTCTCCTAAGTTTGATTCAAAAGTTTCTACCATAGAAGAAAAGGAGAATCTAAAGAATCTTACCATGTCACAATTACACGAAATTCTAACTGCTTACGAAATGAGAAAAGGAGGAAAATCAAACAGAAGAGAAGTTGCATTCAAAGCTTCAGGAAAGGGAGATTACTATGAGCCAGGACATATGTCAGAAGAAGAGGAAGAATCAAATTTTGTCAAAAATCTTCAATGGGGAATTGGAAGATTCAAAGGTAAGTTTCCTTTCAAATGCTTTGCTTGTGGAAGGGTCGGTCATTATGTTGCAAAATGTCCACATAAAGATAAACTAGACAAAGGTAAGGAACCTGTTAGATGGAACATAAGACATAATAAGAAGAGCTATTGCATGCATGAAGACAGTGATGGATTTTCAAATAGTGATGAAGATGAACAAGGAAATGATAATAAACTTTTGATGGCTTTTCAAGATGATGATTTCTTGGATGCTATAAATGAAGAAGGTCTTTATGAAGAAATTGCTAAACTTAAAGTTTGTTTAGAGGAAAAGAAAATGATTATAGATACTCTAACAGTCCAACTTGCTGAAAACGATAAACACAATGAAGGGTTAGAATGTGAAATTGTGGGACTTAGAAAAGAAATTGAGAAAATAAAAGCCCTTAATCTCATATTTGCTAAAGGATCTTGAACTTTGGATGAGATTATCAAATTACAACATTCTCCTCTAATCAAGACAGGTCTCGGATATTCTGAAGAAGCATCTCAAGCCCAGAAGCAAACACAAAAGCCATCCACCTCCAAAAGTTATCTTGAAGCAGCAAGGAGAAAGGAACAAGTTGGCAATCAAAAGCATAACGCAGATCACCAGGTAAATCAGGGACAATTTTCTTCAAGAATGATCAAAGATTATCAAGTAAATCAGGGGCAATCTACTTCAAGGATGAATAGAAGCCTCAACCAACCATAGGTAAATCGTTCTCAATTTAGCTCAAGAATGGATGGAAACTACAATCATATGGTTGGTAGATTTGATAATCGCAGGATTTTCTTCAATGGCCAATGTTTCTCTTGTCATAACTTTGGTCATAAAGCTGCTTAATGTGTTGCCTATAAGACCATCATGACTAGGGAAGCTCAAAAACAAAGGAGTATGACAGCAATCATGAAAAGAACCTACAATAACTTCTCTGCTCTTGAAAATGAAATAGAATGTACTATCTGCAACAATTTCTGTCATGAAGATTCTGAATGCAGAAATAGGTTTCAACAAACAATTCAGAAGGATCAGGCTTCATTGAGTTCCAAAACATGGAGAAAGAAAGAACCACAACCAGAAAGCTATGGGATAGCCTTATATGCGGAAGGACAAGAAAATCAATGGTACATTGACAGCGGATTCTTGAAACATATGACAGGTAATAAAGAAAAACTTCAGTCATATACTGCCTTAGAAAAAGATAAGAAGGTCTCTTTTGGAAATGACACCCCTACATTCATAAAAGGTAAAGGTTATTTTCAATTGAAAGAGAAGGTCAAAGCTAGAAATGTCATGTATGTTGATGGCTTAAAGCATAATATATTGAGTGTTAGTCAGACGTGTGATCAAGGAATTGAGGTAATATTTCGATCAAATGGATGTATTGTTCGTGAGGTTGATACAGGAAAAACAATGATCAGAGTCATTAGAACTCCAAATAACTTATATGTACTCAAGGGAGAACATCAACAATGCTACTTAAGCAAGAATGGTGAACACTGGCTATGGCATAGAAGACTGGGAAATCTTAGCTTCTCTCAGATCAGGAAAGCATGCAACTATCAGGCAGTTCGTGATCTTCCTGACATCAGAATTTCAGACAACATAATATGCAAATCATGTCAAATTGGTAAGCAAACCAGAACTAATTTCCCTGAGAAGGAAGGATCAGCTAGCAGACCACTTGAACTTGTCCACACTGATATATGTGGTCCAACTAGGAAGAGATCACCTCGAGGAGAATAGTATATCATATTGTTCATTGACGATTTTTCAAGGATGTGTTGGATAGGACTCATGAAGTATAAAGATGAAGCTTTCAAAAAGTTCAAGTCATTCAAAACTTTGGTTGAAAACCAATCAGATCGCAGAATCAAATGCCTCAGATCTGATCGATGAGGGGAATTTACCTCAGATGAATTTTTCAATTTTTGTGAAGAACATGGAATAAGAAGGGAATTCCTTGCTGCAAGGACTCCCCAACAATATGGAGTAGTGGAAAGAATGAACAGAACAATTCAACAAATGGCTCATGCTATGCTTGATGAGTCTAGAACTCCCGCAACCTTTTGGGGTGAAGTCACATTTGCCGCTGTTACTATTCTCAACAAGGAAAACGTCCGGGTAAACAACACTCAGACTCCTCATGAACTTTGGTATGGTAAGACTCCCACGGTAAAATACTTCAAAATATTTGGAGGCAAATGCTACATTAAAAGGATTGATGAAAATCTTGGCAAGTTTGAACCTAGAGTAGATGAAGGCATTCTACTTGGCTACTCTCCCCACAACAAAGCTTACAAATGTTACAACAAAAGACTTGGTAAAATTATTGAAAGCATTGATGTAGTGGTTGGTGAAGAAGGAAACCCTTCTAGGCAGATAAACTCTGAAGATCTCGAAGAATATTATTTGTTAACATCAAATCAGATTCATGATGAAGAAGAAACCCATGAGGCACCAGAAGAATAGATAAGGGTAGAAGAAAAGATTGCATCTATATATGTTCAAAAGAATCATCCAGAATCTTAAATTTTGGGGCAGAAAGAGTTGGGTGTGCAAACAAGAAGAACCATTTCAGAAGCTTCAAGCTATCTAGCACTACTCTCCTCCACTGAACCGCAAAATGTAAGAGAGGCTTTCAAAGATGAAGGTTGGGTCAAGGCCATGGAGGAAGAACTCAAGCAGATTGAAAAGAATAACACTTGGGAGTTGGTTCCGAGATCAAAAGACAAGAATGTCATAGGGGCAAAATGGATTTTCAGAAATAAGCTGAATGAAAATGGGGATGTGGTTAGAAGTAAGGCAAGACTTGTTTGTAAGGGATATGCGCAACAAGAAGGCATAGACTTTGAGGAAACTTTTTCTCCAGTTGCCAGACTTGAGGCTATAAGAATGTTCCTTGCTCTCTCTAGCTTTCAGAAGTTCAAAGTATTTTAGATGGACGTAAAATCTGCATTTCTAAATGGAGACTTGAATGAAGAAGTGTACATTGTGCAACCAAATGGGTTTATCCTTGGAAATGATCCAAATCTTGTATGCAGACTCAAAAAGGCTCTCTACGGCCTTAAACAGGCTCCAAGGGCGTGGTGTTATCGGTTGGATAAGTACCTCCATCAACAAGGTTTTATAAAAGGATCAACTGATAGAAATCTGTATATAAACGTTGACAATAATAAGTTGCTAATACTTGTGGTGTATGTTGATGATATCATCTTTGGTAGCAATGAAGAAGACATGAGTCAAAAATTTGCCTTGGTGATGCAGAAAGAGTTTGAAATGTCCATGCTTGGTGAGCTCACATACTTTCTTGGTCTACAAGGCCAACAAAACAAAGACGGCATTTTTCTATCTCAAACCAAATATCTCAAGCAGATCTTGAAGAAATATGGGATGGAGGATTCAAAACTAGTATGTACCCCTATGGTGACAGGTTGCAGCCTCAACACAAATGATGAATCGGCAATAGTAAATCAACCAACCTATAGATCCATGATTGGTAGCTTTCTTTATCTAACAAGTACATGACCCGATATTATGCATGCAGTGGGAATAATGGGAAGGTTTCAGGCAAATCCAAAGGAAACTCATTTTCAAGCAGTTAAAAGAATTTTCAAGTATCTACAAGGAACTCAAATCCGTGGCTTATGGTATCATAGAGGTACAAATCTCACACTTCATGCATACACAGATGCAGATTGGGCAGGAAGTGTGGATGATAGGAAAAGAACTAGTGGTGGTGCATTCTTCATGGGTCCTAGATTAGTATCATGGTTCAACAAGAAACAAAGCTCTATTTCATTATCTATAGCTAAAGCAGAATATGTAGCTGTTGCATCTTGCTGCACACAACTTCTTTGGATGATGCAAACATTGCAAGATCTTCAAATCACTTGTACTCCACCTATCTCCATTTTTTGTGATAATACAAGTGCAATCAATATTTCAAATAATCTTGTCATGCATTAAAAGACCAAGCACATCCCAATCAAGTATCATTTTCTCCGAGAACAAGTACTTGATCAAAAGGTCAAATTGGAGTATGTTCCCTCTAAGGAACAAGTTGCTGATATCCTCAGCAAACCACTGCCTAGGGAGACCTTTGAATACCTTAGACAGAAGCTGGGGGTAATTGATGCATCATCTTGTTGCTGAATCTTGTCTGGTTCAAAGACTGTTGTATGCAAGTTTCATATGGGATGTATGCGTACATACGCTAGTTTATGTGGGTCTTTCAGAGACCTTCTGGCACAGGTTCAGGGGGAGCATATATTCTTCTAATAATGCATTGTTGGCATTATCATAGAATATCTTGGTTCAATTATGTTGGATTTCAGGAGGAGCAAGTGCAGAAGGAGAACATGGATTCTGATCTGAATAATGTTGCTGATGTTTTTGTCTCTATGTCTTATATCTCCTTTGTCAAGGTCATGTAACAGCCTATTTTGGTTGCCCCACTATGCCTGGGATGGATAATGTAGTGTGCTCATTATATCATGTATCCCCACTTGGTTGGGAGTTGTATGTATGAGTGTTTGGTGATAGAGAGGTCAATTATGATTTCTTCTGTAGAACATCTTCTTGCAGATCTTTCCTATTTGTCAGGGGGAGCTTTGATAGCACAACAGAACAGAGATTTCAACATGCATTCAAGGGGAGCATAACCCTTTGCCCTTGATGACAAAGGGGGAGGAAAGATCTTGAGTGACTTTAGGTTGCCATCAAGTCCAAAGGGGGAGATTGTTGGCATTATGGCACTGGTTTGGCTCGATGACATAAGTGTTGTCCTTAATGGCAATTCGCTGAAGTAGCAGATCACAAGTTCAAGCTCTTAGAATGGTAGAAAATGGCAGGTGCACAGGTTCCTCATCTCAAAGATGCGGTCATCAACAGGTTCCGCAGATGCACCCTTCGGAAGTTGCGGATAGGTTTGCAAGTGTACCGTTCAAAAGATGCGGACCCCCTCGGAAATCTTACGAGTGGTCCATGGTATTTAGTCCGACGCTTTTGAACCTATGGTCTGATCCGTGGTTTTTGCATCTAAAGTTTTGAACCCCGGTTTGGATCCCTTGTATTGGGTTTCTATGGTTTTGGTCGATGGTTTGTGTAAGGGTTTGTGTATAAAAAGGAAAGGAGATTATTTGACTAGGCACTCATGTGTTAAATATCTTAAGAGAAAGATCTAAAATTCTGGTGATCAATTGGTGAATAATAGCTGGATCTGAATTAAGGAGGCTCTTGAGCATTATAAGGCGAATCTACTGATAAGACGAGATCTCCTTGGCGCATGATTAGATCTGTGAATCTGACAGTCTAGGATATAGTTGAGGAATGATAAAGTATCTATACCTAGAGGTCCGCAGGCGAGATACGGCGTAGGTGCGGAGGTGCGCAGTCTAGAAGATAGATCAGGTGCAAAGGTGCGCAATCTAGTTGATAGTGCATGTGCGGAGGTGCGCAATCCAGTTGATAGTGCAGGGGCGGAGGTGCGCAGAACATAAGACACAGTAGTGTGGAGGTGCACAGAATAGAAGACACAGCAGATGTAGAGGTGCGCAGAAGATAAGACAGAGTAGGTGCGGAAGTGTGCAGGCTCGACACAGTAGAAGTGCGGATATCCGCTGGTTTCTATTGGTGAAGTTGCGGACTTTTCTTGAAATATTTTTAGCTACCTTTACTTATTACTACTGAGTTTAGGGTTCTGAATTTGTGTATGGTTGTTGTGTATTGAGAAGTTATTGACTCAGTATTTGTACAAGGAAGCTGGGTGATTTCAGATCTATTTGATGTTTGATTGATATTCATGGATCCAGTCTAAAAATTTATGAAACGAGGTCCTTGGAAGAAAAGAGAAAGTTGTAGCCTTTTGCAGGTTGAAGCCTACGTACTGGTATAAGACTGCACCAGTACAAAATCATTGTAAAAGAAGTTTCTAATTGAAAGAAGATAGAGACATATTGCAGCAGGTGGTTTTCACCGACATTGGGTTTCCACCTTATATCTTGTGTCCTTTGGTGTGAGTGTTGCTCTATTTTTTGGTTGTTCCTATTTGCAATAGTTCTAATGATCCACATCTGAAGAATATATTAAATTATAAGGTATAAACAAGTTTCATCTCCATAAATTGAAAAGAGTTTGATAATATTGATTCACGCCCCCCTCTCAGTATTGTTTTCAACAAGAGGATCTTCCTACTAATTCCTTTGTTATTATCCTTATTTCTATCATAAAGTCTCCGATAATTTTCAATTTGTTTATTCCTTTGTCCCTGGCTATGTCGAGTCCTTTCCAGATCACCCAAAACATGGCTTGACTATTAGTTTCCAAACTTAGGCCCCAAGAAAAATTATACTCTGTTTGTCCTTCGAGGCAATGGATTACCCCTCGCACCACTAATTGCTTTAATAAATTATCAAATTGAATTTAATTAATTATGCAAATAGATGTGTTTATTTCATAATAACTCTTACATAATTTTAATTTAATTATGAGTAATTATTAAATAGATGATAAAGATTTCACATCCATGAAATATGTCAAAATATTCGTAGTAATATTTACAAATTAAATTTGAACATTTATCCCCACGTTAATTATTCTCTTTTAATTAATTAATTTAAAATTAATTAATTAAAAAAATGTCATATCAAGACATGTCATATTAGACATGTGGTATTGATAAGCCATGGTATTGTCCCATGGTATTGTAACAAGAGCTAATTATAATTTAAGGTGTCCCATGATAAAGTGGGGTAAATCTTGCATGCTTTTTTAAATGTATATATGTTTAACTCATATATAAATTATTTTTATAGTTGATGATAATAATAATTTAAATAAAGCTATAATTTAGTGTTTTTTAATGATTTTTTTAATATAGACAATGGAGACATACCATGGGGTAAGTTTTCAATGTTGATCATGGATTGATTCCTACGGTTACTCAAGTATGTATCTATTTTGAAACGAAACATCTAGAGGTATGCATATCTTGGAATAGGAATCAACGCATTTTAATTTAATTATTAATTTGGGTATTTAAAAATTCCTTACTATTATATTACAAAATACAGATTTTCTTTTTATTTATATATATTTTTCTTTATTATGATATATTAATTTATTTTTTATATGAAATAGTACATGATTTATTTTTTTTAATTAGAAGAAAACAATTAGAATTTTTAGAAGTGGATTAAAAGTTTTAAATCATGCTTTTAGAAATACTATTTTGAGTGAGCCTTTAATAAAGAAATGTATACTCACCTTTTAATACGAACATTTCATAGTCATAAATATTTATTTAATTGTTTCGGATTCTTTTTTCTTGTTTCAGTTGTCTTGCCTTGGGCTTGATTTTAAACGTTGTCGTTAGGGAATGACAAAGAATTCCAAACATCAAGCAATAAAAAGAAGTGCAAAAAATATGATGCTGAAGAAGAGTGTTTGAATCAAGGTACTTTAGCTACAATGACTCAGACATTTTAATCCATCTTTACATTATGTGCAAAATGCATTATCAATTTCCAATCAGACTATATTCACAAATAAGGTTATAAGGTTATAGAGTGGAATAAACACTATGAATGTATAAAATAAAGTTATATCAGATCGAGAACAAAAAATGTTTATATTTTCATTTTATTTTTCATGAATACTATCATATTTTGTTACATGTACTTCGTTCTCAATTTCTTTTGTAAAGTACATATTTTTATGTACATAAGTTTTCCTTTCCATTTATTTACGGATTTCCTAACATTCTATGTGAGATACATAACCTTTGTTTAACTTTTGTTTGACTAAATAATTTGTGTTTTCATTTATTTATATTTTTATAATTAAATTTGATAATATATATAATAAATTAATGCTTCTCTAACCAATTTTTATTTTAATATATAATTGTTTTACTAAATACATTTTGTCAATCTTTTCACATTCTTCTATAAACCCTTACAACAACTATAAAAATTATTGTTGTTTACTATTTTTTTTTCCATTTATCACTTATAGAACATATAATGTTCATTGAGGATATTTTAACTAACTTTGTGGGTCAAACAACAACCAAATAAAATTGTTTTTGTTACTAAGAAGAAAATGTCACTATTGTATGAAACAATTATATTTTTATCACAAGTATCTTTACCATTTTTTAGTAACACAACATCATCCATGTTAATTAGCAATAAAAAAATCATGACTTCTTATATGTATACTTCTTTTATTTTTTATGATTCAATTTTCTAACTAATTTATATATAATTCAAATAGAGGTGTTATTATGCAACCAGCTCACAAAATAGAAGAAAACATAGATCAATGACTTCAAAATAAGCCTCTTCGAGGGGGCAGCCTCCTTTAAATTACACAAATGAACAATTCTTGGATCATTAAAATGACAAAACCTCCTTTATATATATAGGAGTCTGAGGAGTCACAATATAATCAAAGCCAACATAACAATAATAATATAATGGCACAACAATAACAATACTAGGATTCTAAGGGGCACAATAATAACAATGTGGGGACAACATGGGCACAACAATAATGGGCTACAATGACAATAGTAATGGGGGAATCACTAATATACTAGGAACCTAACATGCCCCTCTCCTTCAAGAAAGTGTTGTCCTCAATGCTTGAGTAGTTTTGGATGCTTCTGTATAAAATTTTCATCCTCCCTTGTGAAATCTTCAGCAGGTAAGTTCTTCCACTTGATGAGATACTCTGAAATTGATTGATTTCATAGCTGTTGAGTTCTTATTTTTGTGACTGCTTCAGGTTCCAATATGATTTTTCCTTCCTCATCAAGTTCTGAAAATATTGTTTGAACTGGGATCTTGTCACCTATAACCTTCTTTAAGCATGAAACATGGAAAACTAGTTGCACTCGGGAAGATGCGGGAAGCTCCAATTTGTATGCCATAGAACCAATCTTTTGCAACACCTTGTACAGACCATAATACTTTGGTGATAATTTATTATCCTTCTTAGCTTACGTGAGGGACATTTGTTTGTATGGTTGTAGTCATAGAAATAACCAGTCACCTACATCACAATTCATTTCGCTGCAATTTTGATATGCCTATTGTTGCATTCTATTATGTGCCAAAGTGAGGTTATCCTTCAAGAGTTGGAGAACCTATTGTTGATTCTCGATGTGATCTTCGACTTCTTGAACCTTAGAATTTTCTCTTAAAGACGTTGCGATGGATGGTGGATGATATCCATAAAGTGCCATAAATAGGGTCATTTTTGTTGTAGTATGGAAGGAATTTTTATACCACCATTCATCGAGAGGAAACCACTTGACCCATTGTTTTTGTTTATCAGATACAAAGAAACGAAGATATCCTTCTAAACGTTTGTTCACTATCTCAGTTTTCCCATCACATTGAGGATGATAACATGAACTATGAGCTAACTGAGTAGCTAGACAAGAAAATAATTCAAGCCAAAAATTTCCAATGAAAATGGGATCTCTATTGCTTACAATAATCTTTGGGTTTCCATGTAGCTTTTGAATTATTTCCATAAATGCAGTAGTAGCTGTACAAGCTTTAAATGGATGAGATAATGCAAAAAATTGTGCATACTTGGTAATTCTATCACCTTCCACCATGATGACACTCTTTCCTTTGGACTCGAGTAAACTTGTGATAAAATCCATTTATACCTCCTTGCAACATTGACTTGGAATGGATAAAGGTTGTAACAAACCTGGGGTATTAATTGTCTCAACTTTATTTTGTTGGAAAACCAAACAATTTTCCACAACCCTTTGAATATCAAATTTAAGGCCATCCCAAAAAGAATCCTTCTTAACCATATGGTAAGTTTTTAAAAATCCTGAGTGCCCTCCTAAGGGAGAGGTGTGCAATTCCAGAAGAATCTTTTGTTTGTGCTGGCAACTCTTACAAAGGTGTAAGTGATCTTTGTACCATAACGAAACATATTTGCATCTAAATGTATTAGATGTACTAGGATCTTGATGCAACTTTTGAATGAGTTCCCACACTTCTTCGTCATTCTTCCATTCACCCCTTTCTTCATTTATCCAATCTAGTTGGATGATAGAGATGGCTCAAAGAAATGCTTTCACATCCTCATACTTTCTTGAGAGTGCATCTGCAACAACATTTTTCTTCCCTTTTTTGTACATGACTTTAAAGTCATAATTTAACATCTTTGTGACCCATTTTTGTTGCTCTTTTGAAGATAATCTTTGTTATAAAAAGTGTTTAAGACTATCATGATCTGTTTTTACCTTAAAGTGTCTTCTCATAAGGTAAGGTCACCATTTCTTAAGTGCATGTAGTATTTCCAACATTTACTTCTCATAAATAGCTTTGTGTAAATACTTTCCTTTGATTGAACAACTTTCAAAAGAAATGGGTCTTCCTTCCTGCATTAAAACAATGCCAATTCCATTTTCTGAGGATTCACATTCCACAATAAAGGTTTTTGTAAAGTCTGGCATAACTAAGACCAATGCTTGGCACATTAACTCTTTAAGATATTCAAAGGCCTTCGTTGCTTCTAGAGTAAAAATAAATGCATCTTTCTTCAGTAATGTTGTTAGAGGTGCTATTATTTTCCATAATTCTTAACAAACTTGCGCTAATACCCTGTCAACCCGAGAAATCCTCACAAATGCTTTATTGATGTGGCCATATTCCATTCCTTAAAGGCTTTAATTTTTCTACGGTTTATCTTAACACCTTCATGAGATAGAATATGGCCTAGATATTCCACCTCTTGTACTCCAAAGAAACATTTGGAGGTTTTTCATATAATTGTTTGTCCTCCAATAATTTGAACACCCTGTCAACATGTTGAACATGATCCATCCAAGATTTTTTTTAGATTATTATATCATTGAAAAATACTAACACAAATTTTCTAAGGAAGGGTTTAAAAATGGAATTTATCAAACCTTGAAATGTAGAAGGTGCATTGGTAAGGCCAAAAGGCATGACCAAAAATTAATGATTACCCTCATGAGTTCTAAATGATCTTTTCAGAATTTTTTCAATCTACATTCTGGTTTGTTGATATCCTAAATGAATATCCAACTTGGTGAAGTAAATTGCTCCATGTAATTCATCCAATAATTCATCAATGATAGGAATGGGAAATTTATCTTTAATAGTAAACTTAATGAGATCCATATAATCTGGACACATACACCATGATCCATCCTTCTTGTGCATCAATACTACTGGAGCACAGAAAGAACCTTGATTAGGTTGAAATATACTAGCCTCTAGCATTAGTGCAACCATACATTCAATTTCACTCTTTTGGGCATAGGGATACCTGTAAGGCCTGATGATTGGAGGAGCACTTCCTGGAATCAAACGAATATCATGATCATGATCACGAGTAGGTGGGTGGCCTTTCAGAGTCTCAAACACCTTGGAATGATCGTCCAAGATTTTTTGGAGATCTGGAGAAATAGATGATTACAATGTGGGAACTTCTAGTGAACATAATTCTGCAATTACACCTTGTTGCTCTTTATTTAGAAGCTCTTTCATGCCGTTAGAGCTGATTATATTTCTCAGTTTCCCTGTGATACCCCTTAATTCAACTTCTTTCCTTCCCAACAAAATTTCATGAAAAGCTCTTGAAAATTAAAATCTATCGTACCCAAAGATTGTAGCCATTGGACTCCTAGTACAAAATCGTCATCACCCATTGGAATAAAAATCATAGGACTATTCAATAAATATTCTCCTATGAATTGCTTGATATTATGGCACTTTCCAGAGAAATTTATGGTTTCTCCATTTTCAACCATCACTTGACACTCTGGTGCTGGATATAGGAAGCAATTCAATTCCTTGGCTATGTAATAATGAATAAAATTATGGGTACTACCCGAATCAATCAACAATATTGCCTTTTCCTTCTTGATATGTCCCTTTATCTTGAGAGTTTGAAGAGTAATAATTCCTGCCAATGCATTACAATATATGGTTGGATTCATTTCTTCTTTTTCTACGATTGATTCCTAATGTATATCCTCTTCTTTTGACGTTTCTTATTCCTTTTCTTCCTCCTCTTCACAATCTATGTAAAATAATTTATTCTGATCACACTTATGACCTTTAGTGTATTTTCTATCACAATTGTAACAAAGCCCCTTTTCTCTTTGTTCCTTCAATTGTTGTGGTGTCAACCTTGTAGGTTATGGAATGTTAGGGACAACAACACTACCATATTTATAGTTATGATTGGTAGGATTCCTTGTTCCCATAATTTTGCTTTCAATTTTTATTGCCAACCTGAATTCCTTCTCTTGTGAATCAGGTTCCCAAAGGCAAACCTCATGCTACATGGTATCCTTTAATGTCCTTATCAACACATCAATCGTATGCTCCTCTGGAATATCATTTACCCTAATATTCAATTTTGGAAGTCCTCAATGTGCTCCACCATTGAACCCTTTTGTTTGAGATTTATCAATTGGCTAAAGAAGGTGTTGCTCTTTGTATCCTCATAATGTGCTAACATTTCGTCCATACAAATTGACCAAGGGACAATATTTTTATGAGAGAAAATCCATCGATACCATACAAACTCATTGGGTTCCAGATAGAGATTTGTAATGCATAACTTTTATGTGTTTTTCACATTATGGAGATCAAAATATTTTTCCATCTATAGTATCCATGTTACAGGATCCTTGCCATCAAACTTCCTCCTATCGATCTTTGGAACACGATGGGTCTTTATTCCATTGTTAGAGTTTATGAAATCATGATTAGCATTTGTTTTTTTCTCATCATGTGTTTCCTCTATTACCTTTTTGCCATTAGGAAGCCTTTCTTGTAGCAACTTTGTCAAAACTTCTTCCAAGCCTTCCATGTCTTTTCTCAAAACTTCAGTGTTTTTGTTCTTCGAATCACGATTAATATTTATTCTGTTCTCATTATGAGTTTTCTCTACTACCTTTTTTCCATTAGGAAGCCTTTCTTGTAGCAGCTTTGTCAAACCTTCCTTCCAACCTTCCATGTATTTCTTCCAATCTTCAATGTTGTCTTTCATACCATTGATGTCATTCTTCAAACCATCCATCTTAGCTTCTATTACCTTTTGTGAGAGATAATTTTTTGCACTCGGTCTCGTAATTTTGATATATCATGTTGCATTTATTCCTCTTCTTCATGTGTGATAGTAGAGATTTCAGGTTTCTTACTTTCTTTCTTTAGAGAATCAACTAATGATAATTTTCTTCACGATTCCCTTTTAATCACTTCAAACTATTTTTTGAAACAAAACTTATGAAATTTTTTAAAAAGAATACACATTTTCTTTTTGTAGGAGCTTGATATTAAATCTGATGTATATCTGAAATTTTGGATCTCCAAGGTCTGAAATTTCGAATTGTGGTATCCCTCTGAGTTTTGTTTCCCATGCCACAAATCTAATTGAAATTGGATTCTGCAAGGAAAAGTTATGCCAAATCTCCTAAGATGATTTGATTATACACGTTTTCTGTAGAGCTAACTTGTATGAAGTGACACATGTCACTGTTTCAACCTTCGGCCTGAAAACAATGTGTAGAGAAAGATAGTTCGTCCTATTTCTGTACCTTCTGATGAAATTTGAATTTGATACTCAGAGAAAAAGTTTTGAATATTTTCCCAAGATCACCTGTTTGGGATGTAATTAAAGATCCTAGAAAAAACCTAACTTCCTTGGATCATATTTATGAAAATATAGCGAGACAAGATCTGAAATTAGGAACAGAGGGTCACCAAGATTCCTACTCAAATGGGTTTTTTCAGCTTCTGAAAATTTGTATAAACAAAGTTATAACAAAAATTCCACAATGACTTGTTTGGAGCAGCGAAACCCTAGAGTCCAAAGCTCTGATACCAAATGTTATGCAACCAACTGACAAAATAGACCAAAAGATAGATCAACGACTTCAAAATAAACCTCTTCGAGGGGGAAGCCTTTTTTACATTACACAAATGAACAATCCTTGGATGATTTAAATGACAAAACCTCCTTTCTATATATAGGAGTCTTAGGGGTCACAATATAATCAAGGTCAATATAACAATAATATAAGGGAAAAAAAATAACAATAGTGGGCTTCTATGGGGCACATTAATAACAATGTGGGGACAATAAGGGCATAACAATAACAATAAGGGGCTACAATGACAATAGTAATGGGGGAATCACTAGTATTATAAGGACCTAACAAGTTGCATTCTTATTTCATTTCTATTTTACTCTTGATTTTGAATAGCCCTTCTAATTTCATCATTTATTGGAATCCTCATTTTTACAATAAACTTTTGACAAAATTATAAATGACCTCTTCTCTACTTTACTTAAATTCCTACTTTCTCCATTGTTTTCAAATTTATTACACATAATACGATCATTTTTAGAAAAACCAAATTATTAAGCATTAATAAGTATTATTTCTTCATCTCTTTCTCAAAACATCAATGACAAGATATGGCATGGTGAATGGTTGAATGCTTAGGCCAAAAGAAACCCAAGAAAAACCCCTCACAATTTTCATATTATTATCCTTGGCAAAACTCTAGCATCATATTAAGCATCATGTCAAACTCACTAACACTATGTAATTGTGCATTGTACTATTTATTTTTTTAATTTATATCTATAGGAATTTGACATCCATTTAGTTGTATATGCATGATTTGAACTAGTCCTAGCAAAGTTATTACTTTGTAATTGAATAACAAGATATTTTTTTGAAAAATATAAATTATAAATCTTTGTCATATAACTATGAATACAACCATGCTTCAAAAAAGAATTCCTAAAAATAATCATTTTATGTTATCTTGCAGATATGGAAGATATATATTAATATTCTCAATATTATATTATTATTAGTTTAAATATTTTATAATACGCTTTATGTATATGCTACCACCTTTTATATGTAAATTTTCTAATAATATAATATTTAATTTAAATGACAAATATTATTGATCCTGGTGGCTTCAAAGACACACAAGACATAGGGTTTATGAACGCTCGAAAATCAAAGAGTTCAAAATGATGTCAACCTAGGACTAGAGTGTAGATCTCGTCATCCTGATCGTGGAGGTGCAAATGGTTCATCAATCCAAGCTCGTATGAGGGAGAACGATCTAGTGAAAGTTTTCATCAAAGTTGGGTTGTGGGCCAGGTTTAAGTGTCCTATAATTTGACTGATCCCGAAGCATGAAACCTACTCTCGAAATCAGTCGAAATTGTGGCCTTGTTCAAATGCCCAATATCCCCTATTTTTGAAAAAAATTAAAAAATGACTCTTCATATATTATATTATATATTATATATAATATATTATTTAGATATATATATATTAAATTGGTGGCGATCCATGACCCCTGCCATGGTCGTTGCACCCAAAAAATTACATAAATAAATGTTTTATTAAAAGTTTGATTGGCCATGAACCTCACCAGCCTAACCCCAACCATAAAAAACAAATCAAATTTTAAATATGGGCCAGCGGCCATGAACCCACCAGACACTCCAATCACACCCACATTTATATGTTAACCAATTGTATTATGGGTGGGCACAAGCCACCTCCAGTGGACCCACCCACACCACGAAACGTGCCATATCAAATGTAGTACGAGACTGGTGATGGTCGAACCCACCCAGATCATGTGGCTGGCCCCCAAGCGGGCAACCCCAAAAACCATTGCTCCCCATATAATACGCACCACCATTAATGCCTATTACCAAACCATATCACCCATTAATATATGTATGCCACAGTCAATGTGGATTTATCGGGGTGGGATGCTCAATGCGGACCCAAACTCCATTCAAAAGCCATTTTATGTTAAAATCAAAAGATATGTGTTATTATGGAGTGGGCAAGGTTTGAACCCGATTGACCTCCACACAATTCGCCAATGACAACAATGACCCATGAGGGTCCTCATTGATACCTCTGCCCGAAAATTTACATAAACTCAGTTTTGTTCAGTGTGCCAGGGGAGATGGAGGAACCAGGAGCGAGCACAAATTTCAAGACAGAGGAGGCAGAATCTTGGCACGCAGTTTGAGGTAGAATTTTGTAGGAGGGGTGAAATTTCACTTTGTTAGATTTTGACAAATTTTATATGATTTCAGCACTTCTCGACGCCACGAATGCAATGGAACTGTCCATGCCTCCATAAGAGTTCTGCATTTTTTGGCCATTTTCAGTATGAGGGTGGAACCATGATCACTGCAAAAACAAGGAGCGGAACCATGATCCTCGCAATTTACCTGAGGAGGTAATTTTTCTCCATGTCAGAATATAGTCAAGTTTACAGTCATCTTTCATGGTTTTCAGCAAGGATCGCCATGGAAAAGTCATATTTTCCTTTCGAGTTGCAGATTACCAGTCCACCAATGGAGCATAATCTTTGAGGAATCTAGGAGGAATCTAAAAGATTCCTTGAGCCACAGATTCTCAACTTCTCATCATTTAGATTTTGGACAGTCGATTTTAAAATAGTCAACACCACAAATATGATGGTGCATTCAGATTTCTCATTTTCTCATTCTATTCTTCAGCCACTTTTCTAAGTGGAATGCAGGTGTCAACATCCATGTGTGAATAGTCATGTGATTGATGCAGTGAGATCGATGGTCCAAACAGCTTCAGGAGTTTGACATCCACTTCTTCTAATAGCCCTTGGTTGTGAGGTATATGATGTGTTCATGTACTTCTTCTTTATGCATTGTGCTGCACAAATACTTGTTGATGCTTGATGTGGGATCTTGTTTATTACTTGTTTTCATGATTCCTGATTGATGTGACGTGGAATCGTCTATGTAATGTACTTGTTTGTCATGATTTGTAATGTTTTGGTTTTGTTAAAATTCGTAACTAGGGCCAAACTCCATGTGGGTCATCTTATTCATGGCTAATAATACTTTTATTAGATTCCTCTCATCGAGAGGTGTAGGATTGACCTAAAAATCATCTGATTCCGATAAGTATTTAAGGATATATGAATTTATTTTGGTTATGAAATAATTATGAAGCCGACTAGCAACTCATGTAGGCTCAGAAGCCCAACAGTCGCATCCAGTTAATAATCAACAATTATGTATAAGTGTAGGAGGTCTTTTCCTCATTTCGACACACTCATCTCATCACATCTCTCTCTCTCTCTCTAGTGCGCAGCGAAATCTTGAACTGGTGCACAACAAAATCTTGCACTGGTGTGCGGCGAAATCCTTCACTGGTGTGCGGCGAAATCTTGCACTGGTGCATGTCAAAATCTTGCACTAGTGTGCTATGAAATCTTGCACTAGTGTGCGGTGAAATCTTGCACTGGTGTGTGGTGAAAACTTGCACTGGTGTACGACGAAATCTTGCACTGGTGCATGGCGAAATCTTGCACTAGTGCGCGGTGAAATATTGGATTGGAGCATGACGAATCTTGGACTAGTGCACGGTGAAGTCTTGGATTGGTGCACAGTGAATGACTCACTGGTGGAAACTTGGCAAGTTTGATCTAGGGTCTGTTGCCCTAGTTTAGGGCTGATCTGGGGTTTGCTGTTGCTGATATAAATCAGATTTATGTACTATTACTCTCTACTAAATTATTGAAGATAAAGGAAGATTTTATCAAAGGGTTTCCCCACATTGGGGTTTGTCCTTAGCTAGCCGCCACATCTTGTGTCTCTTGTCTTGGCTTGTTTTCTGTCGATCGGTTAATATTCTATATGCACTTTACTTTATGTACATGTGATTGCTAATCTGTCGATAATAATAAGAAAGATAAGTAAACTTCTATAAGCATAGAACATTCCATAACTTAACATGGTATCAGAGGTGAGGTGAAGACAAAGCCCAAGCAAGAGCAAGAGAAATCACCAAAGAGAAGATTGGCATGCTATCTAAAAAGCATTCATGGGGTCCTCAACACACTTCCCTACTGAAGACAAGCCCTGTGAGGAGTCTGACTACGACAGATGGAAGATGTCTCTCAATCTAACATTAGACGAAAAGGAAGTCTTAGACCATGTGAAAGGCAGAATTACTAAGCCTCCATCAAATGCATCTGTTGCTGTGAGGAACAAATGAACCTAAGGGTCAAAGAAAAGGATGATGTTACATTTGCAATAAAGCAGGTCACTATGCAAGGGAGTGCCCTGATAGAAGGGACTCGCAGCCGGAAGATGATCAAAATCCTTCTCATGGCAATCAAAGGAATGACAAATCTAATAGCAGAGGAAAAACGAGCGTTGGAAATCAAGGAAGAGGACAACCATTCAAGAGGGCTAGAAATTCTAGGTATGAATCCAACACTATTGAAAATAAGCAGGATGAATATTACCTACTGTTATCACCCCAAGAAACTCACCTAGGTTGTATATCAGTGATGCTCGGGAACATTAAAAATTTAACCAAATATAGTTGGATAAATGGTGGATGAATGGAACAAATGCTGCATATTCAAGCCAGATAAAAACTTCTACTATGATTGACCCCAGACATGGGTGAGCACCCCCAGACTACAAGGCTTTTAACTACCTATTACTCACAGCTTGAAGATAAGGTGATAATGGAGAACACTGATCACACCAACAGATGCACAGGACCCTGTGATGGCCGGCTGCAACGAGTTGAGAGGTCTGTAAATCTAGTTTCTAATGCATGGACAGGATGACAGCTCTCTATGCATTAAACAACAGAAACCCACCCACATGTTCTATGATACATGCTAAATCCTAACGCAGAGGTGGGATGACAGCCCCTCTGACGCTGAACATTCACAGCAATAGAACAAATGCAAATAGGCACAACCTAGAACAAGAAAGAGAAGTGGAAAGTGAGCAGTAAACAACAAAAGAAGCTTGTATTAGCTGGAAATGAAGACCAGACGCTGCAGGTTACAAAGTAGTTACAGTCTCCAGAAGTTGAACCTTACAACAGGGTTCTCTTCATCAAACACTCATCATCCGATTACATCTCAGTTCTGAGTATATATAGTGTTACAATACAAAATATCTCTGTTAAGCAATGTGTGGAGGAGTCCATAAATGGCCACCAACCATATTTACATTTAGGAATGGCCCTCTGATACAAATCTGACTGTGTTTTGAATAGATTTGTCCCTCTCTGGTGCTTCTGCGGTCCTTTTTGGGTTGGTAGAGTGAAATATGGGTGAAGCCCATAACCATTGAAGGCTTTGACTGGCTCTGCGGTGTCCTGCGTCCTTCTCGGCCATACTGTTAATTGAATGCGGCTGCTCGCTGCACTGTACTACTCCATGCTTGCTCTGACCAGCTCCGCGCCACTGAGAAATCTTGCCTGCTTTGCCATATTTTAAACATTAACAATTAATGCCTACATCAATCCTCTATCGGGTCCCTTTTCGGGTCGCAATCGCACATGATAGCCGGCCAATCCTCTGTTTGAGAATACATTGAAAAATGCCACAAAACACTTGAATTTCGCCCTTTGGTGAACTTAAAAAACATATATATTTTGCTTCCCGAACCCCATCGGGTCCGGTCTTCATCGCTATCGGCACCCCCCAAGGCTTCCTTTATATTTCACCATATTTCATTATATAACGAAAATGCGCCTAAAATCATTGAAAAAGGCCTTAGCGCGGACTTGAAATTTTATGAAGAATTACTTATAATAATATCGGGTCCGACCCATCGGGTCGCATACATGCCTTGTATAAAAGCTCCACCCCTTTTAAAAGTGCCGACAGCGATATCGCCGTGGACCTGAAAATTTATCGAAAACAGTGTATAGCGCTATTGGGTCCGGCTTGTCGCATCGCACATAACTATGTAAAAGGCCCTGCCACCTTTGAAAGTGCCGATGCGATATGCCGATGTGATATCGGCGATCGCTATGTCGGCAATCGCATATCGCCAAATATAAAGGCCCAGTCCTTCATTGTGACCCGCCGATGCGATATCGGCGATCGCTCATCGGTGAGGTCTCCTACATCGCTACCACTGCCTACCTGCTCCGACTGCAAAATGCCGACACGATCTGGACCGCTGATCGGCCAGATCCAACGACTGATATGATTTCGGACCCTCAAGCTTGCGATTTTGGATTTTCCATAATTTTAGAGTATTTGTGCCTCCCAATAGTGTATTTCCGCCCTCCAAAAGGCTTTCCTCCTGCAATTTTTTCAATCGGTGAAGGCTATGAGAGGAATGATAAGGCTTTTGGAGCACTTTTGTATCCATTTTTGGGCATCCTTCCACGCGCAAACAACCTGATCAGGACTGCATTTGATCCTCAAATGTTGGATTTTGTAGCAGAGCTAACACTGGCTCCTTCTGGGGATGAGATCCTCCCTGTGAGGTCTTAAGAACCTGCAGATCAATGCCTTTCCCACGACAAATCAATATTAGCAAAATTCCTAGTGTTCCATTGGGCATGGAGTCTACTATGGCTATACTAACAACCGACAAAAGCAAAATATTTACAGCTTTAAGGCCAGAGACCCTAAATGACATAGTTCTTCAAAAAGCGCCCATTAACTGGGCCATCAAAAAATGTCTCCCCTTCCATACTTTTCAGTATGAAGGTATTGTTCACTTGAATCTGTGAAATAACAAACGGGCCTGTCCAGAGAGCATCAAATTTTCCATGATTGCCTTTCTTTTCTTTAAAAGCATCCCATTTCATGACCAAATCTCCAACCTGGAAATTGTTTCTTTTTGCCTTCTTGTCAAAGGCTTCCTTGACCTTTTGCTGATGTACTGTAGCTTTTTCGACCAGCTGTTCTCGAATCTGATACAATTCTGTTAAATCTGTGATCCTATTTGCCATATCATACTCTTCATCTTGCGCTGTTTGAAGCAACTTTGCCACTGGGAGTTTAAGTTGAATTGGAAAAATGGCATCAGTACCATATACCAGCTTGAAAGGAGAGCAGCCTGTAGATCTCTTGATAGTCACTCTGTCCGCCCAAAGAGCATACTTCAGCTTGGCATCCCAATTCTTTTTATTATCCTCTAACAGCTTCTTAATTATCCTAATCAGACTTTTATTAGAGGATTCTGCTAAACCATTCCCTTGGGGGTAATAGGATGTGGAATGAACAAGTTTAATGCCCATCGAATCACACATTTCCACCAATTCTTTTGCCCTGAATGCTGCTGCGTTATCTGTTATTAGCTTATGAGGGCAACCAAATCTGC